>JAUJYZ010001049.1:0-25574 GCA_033675265.1 Actinostola sp. cb2023 | reverse complement strand
GCGCCACCATGCGCCGACCTTAATTACATCAAACAAGACCGCCTAATTATCCATTGTTTCGAATGCTTTTTGGTACACGAAAAGTTCGACGTCTGCTCCGGGTCTAAGCTACACAAGACTAATTGAAAGAGAAAGCTTACAGTGAGATAAGTTACGAAGGAATCGAAAAACTCCATCAGGCAAAGATGAAAATGTTATTGTTCTGCAGATATCTGTAAAAAAGACACATATATTAGTATCAATACTCACTTAATGATGCAACCAACATAACTGATACAATAAACCACACTTATAAACTTGGCCCCGATTGTATGAAAGGTGGATATCGCTATCCACCTGATAAATCCTTATCTAGTCGATCCGTTGATGCTCTTATCCAATAAATGTATCCACTGGATAAGGATTTAACCAACCCATAGTGTCTACCCTCTTCTATATAAAGTTGATATCTATCTATCTATCTATCTATCTCTCTATCTATCTATCTATCTATCTATCTCTCTCTCTCTCTCTCTCTCTTCTCTCTCTCTCTCTCTCTCCTCTCTCTCTCTCTCTCTCTCTCTCTCTCTCTATCTATCTAGCTGTCTGTCTGTCTGTCTGTCTGTCTGTCTGTCTGTCTGTCTGTCTGTCTGTCTGTCTGTCTGTCTGTCTGTCTGTCTGTCTGTCTGTCTGTCTGTCTGTCTGTCGTCTGTCTGTCTGTCTGTCTGTCGTCTGTCTGTCTGTCTGTCTGTCTGTCTGTCTGTCTGTCTGTCTGTCTGTCTGTCTGTCTGTCTGTCTGTCTGTCTGTCTGTCTGTCTGTCTGTCTGTCTGTCTGTCTGTCTGTCTGTCTGTCTGTCTGTCCTGTCTGTCTGTCTGTCTGTCTGTCTGTCCGTCCGTCCGTCCGTCCGTCGTCCGTCCGTCCGTCCGTCAGTCCGTCCGTCCGTCCGTCCGTCCGTCCGTCCGTCCGTTTGTCCCGTCCATCCATCCGTCCATCCATCCACACATCCATCCATTCACCGGATAAATCCTTATCCAGTCGATCAGTTGATGCTGTTATCCAATAAATGTATAAGCCAGGGTTTAACGAACGCATTCAAGATACAGGATCGTCTAGTGGTATGGATGTTTTGTTTTATTTTGATACCCTCATTCCAAAAGCTGCATTACAAAATTACAATACATGTACACGTATGTACATTTCATATTCAAGCAGTAAAAAGTAAGCAATAAGTCATTCATCCTAAATCAATAATTGTCACACTGTCAAGTATAATGCTTTATTTACTGCATTCGAAACAAACTCGTTTTTATTGATAAATTAACCCGTTGCGTTTTTATACGGTCCCCTAAACTTCGAG
The DNA here is from genome assembly GCA_033675265.1 of Actinostola sp. cb2023. NCBI lineage: Eukaryota > Metazoa > Cnidaria > Anthozoa > Actiniaria > Actinostolidae > Actinostola > Actinostola sp. cb2023. Next base: position 24,237 of record JAUJYZ010001049.1, on the reverse strand, counting down.
CTCTGCAAAAACTGGAAAACACTTTACAAAACAAGTTATAACTTTCGAAGGAAATTGAATAATACAATTCGGAGATACCTATTTGAAGGATATTTATCTGACAAAGTGTATCTACCAGCTAAATCTGATAAAATTCCTTTGACCGGGAACTCAAAATGTGCGCTTGATTGATGGCTATTTTGTTTCCGAAATAAAAGGCAAAAGAGTTTTCAAGTCAAGTGGCGCCTTTGTTTACACAAGCGTGGATAATCCACCACAAATATGTCATCCAATACCTGATGACATATGAAATGGCATTCATAAGTAGATCGCCTTACAGTACGTAGCGTTCGTAAACACAACGATGCAGGAAAACAAAGTTACTGTTGGCGCAAAATACGAGCACTTTGTGTGTGGTTTAGCATCTTATTCAAGGATGTTTTGAGTGAGCAGTTACGATTTTTGGATACTTTCTTCGCATCTGAATCTTTGTGGAAAGTCTGTTGCGTGAATGCTGTTGACAGCTTGCTTGTCGACATCTTTTAAGCATCAAATGCCAACAAGTCAAACAATGGCATTGATAATGGAATTGCCCTATACCACTATGACGTCACATCAAAACAATCTATTGTTTAAACGCTAAAGGCCTTGTTACACGGTGAAACTTTTTTCGTGAAACTGTTTCGTGAAACTGGTGCGAGACAGGTTTCACCAAGAGTTTCACCGTGTAACATGGTCGTTTTCAGGAAACCTTTTCGAATTTGCAGTTGCGAGACAGTTTCATGAAAAGTAGAACTTCTAGTTCCACTTTTCGTGAAAACTCGAATCAAAAAACGTTTTATAAAACCAGCCATTGCACCGTGTAACACACCCTCGTGAAACTTGTTTCAGCAAACATGTTACACGGTGAAAACTGTCTTGCACTGTTTCACGAAAAAGTTAATTTCACGAAAAAGTTTCACCGTGTAACAATGCCTAAGGATCATGGTCGCGAGAGGGGGACAAAACAGCAACAACACAAAGATTCCCAAATAAATGTATTTTACAGACGGTCTGAAAGCGATAAAAGTTACCAAACACAGTAAATATTGTGGGAAAAGCATCGATGGACATATAATCTGGAAACTAGCCAATTGAAATCAAGCGAACCTCAGCAGAGCAGATTTAGTTCAACTTTCTATTGTTCTTCGCGATTCTGTCCCCCTCATAAACAAGCCGTTACGTCATAATGGTATATAGGGCAATTACTACCAGTCTGCGGATTGTGCAGTTAAATGACGGACAAAGTTCCTGTTGCAACTGCTGTTTTATGAAATATTCCGCGTATCTTAGCATATTTCTTCCTGACGTTTTCGTAATGTTTTACTTCTGATACTAGTTGGGTCAAAACCATGTTTACTTTATGAAGTCTAAAGTTTTCACCAGTTGGTTCTGGTACTTCTAGTGAACACATTCGCGGTTTTATAGTGAATTTCTGACTAGGTGTGACATAAATATCAATATCTACAGCATTAAAATTTGGAGGTTTTTTGTTAAAAGGGGTGCCTATAACAGGATATTCTATTTTTGACATACTTAAACTCCTTTGGGAATGTGTTAACATTAAGGAAATCATGTATATTTTCAGGTTTTGGGGTTTCACCTCTCCATGAAGGGAATTCATACACGGTTTTTACTAGATTTCCATTTTTATCATATGGGTTATAGTCATCTCCATTAAATAAAAATCTAACATTACCATTTACATCCGGGCTGAATCTGTTAGTGCTATAGTTTGGATACCTTTCAACAAAGTCTGTAAATTTCATCTTATAATAGTATCATATCTCCACTTGTAGATATATCCATAGGGTGTTCTATCAAAGGATAAAGTTATTTCTTTGGACTTATGAGTTCTTGCACAATCTCCCTTCTCAGTTCTTCTCTCAGCTTCTGAATATCTGGGACATCGTTTTTTTAAATCTCATTATTTCGTTTTACCCTAATACTGCTTTTCAATGTTTCATATTTTTGATATTCAGTATTAGTATTTTCAATCAGTATTCACAGAAGTACATAAAACTTTAGTTACAAGTATAATATGAATACAACTATTTATTATCCATTTATTAACCTAGCGATAGATGGTTTGATTGCTCGTTTTAACTACACTTTTCCGAAACACCGCCTTTTTATTCTTAGTTTCGAATCGATCTTCTCCCACTGAGTATCACCAATTTTTGTCTTTCGAAATATTGTTTATTTTATTTTTGTCGATTTCAGGGACTGGCAATTTTAATTGGAGGAAACCTTTGATATTCTGTCGCATTCCAGCAAATTTTTGTGAAGATGTAAATAACGGGGTCGCACTGAAATCGGTTTAAATTTATCGACAGAGTTTTAGCCAAACTATACCACGGTTCTCATCGTCTGATGCCCAAAAATTTTAATTTAGTCAAACATGTTTACAGCTATATATTTTACAGTGACTAGGAGTACATACCGAAATGACTATCGCAAATCACAACCACAGTTCATAGCAAGCAAATCTTTCATCAGTTGCAGCTATATCTCCACAGTTTGTTCTTTCATTCAAGTAAAAAGTGGTCTATTCTTTCATTAATCAAACTTCTAAACTGACGCTGTGAGAGACAGACCCAATATGTAACGTGGATACTCTCAGTGATCATTATTATTATTATTGATTAATGATAGTAAAATGTCCAATGTTTTCCAATTTAGAAACCAGTGCAAGAAAGTGAACAGCATTGTTCTCAGTATCAAGCAGGAACATTAGAGAGCGAAAGGCCCGTCATACAAAGAGAACCGTCGCCCTCCAAGATACCAGGTAACACGATGACATGACAGACAGATAAAGTCTACTAGTAGCTGAACCACAGCAGAGCCATATCCAAGAATGGCACCAGCTTGCCGGGGCTCTATGCGAACAACTTTATGACATTTTCTGCTTGAAAAGCTCATGATCAGCTAAAATTCCTGATTTAAAATATTCCCTATGTTTGGCAGCCTAGAAATGAAAGCCCATAATGTCAGGTAAGACATCAGGGATTAAAGCCGGTCGCTCTGTCTTTATACATGTACATGTACAGTATGCATAAATTCTACAGCCGTGTACCTGTAGATCTCTCCTGAGCTGTCCTATTTCAGTCTGAAGTCTATAGTATTCACTGGCAGAGACCTAACTAGAGCCGCGGACCAGTTGTTGTTGTTAGGGGTACTTATTATAGCAGTGAACTAGAGCCGCGGAACAGTTGTTGTTGTTGTTATGGGTACTTATTAGCAGTGAACTAGAGCCGCAGACCGGTTGTTGTTGTTGTTGTTGTTAGAGGTACTTATTAGCAGTGAACTAGAGCCGAGGACCAGTTGTTGTTGTTAGGGTACTTATTAGCAGTGAACTAGAGTCGCAGACCGGTTGTTGTGGTTGTTGTTGTTAGAGGTATATATTAGCAGTGAACTAGAGCCGCAGACCGGTTGTTGTTGTTGTTGTTAGGGGTACTTATTAGCAGTGAACTAGAGCCGCGGACCAGTTGTTGTTTGTTAGGGGTACTTATTAGCAGTGAACTAGAGCCGCGGACCAGTTGTTGTTGTTGTTGTTAGGGGTACTTATTAGCAGTGAACTAGAGCCGCAGACCGGTTGTTGTTGTTGTTGTTGTTAGGGGTACTGATTAGCAGTGAACTAGAGCCGCGGACAAGTGTTGTTGTTGTTGTTAGGGGTACTTATTAGCAGTGAACTAGAGCCGCGGACCAGTTGTTGTTGTTGTTGTTAGGGGTACTTATTAGCAGTGAACTAGAGCCGCAGACCGGTTGTTGTTGTTGTTGTTGTTAGGGGTACTTATTAGCAGTTAAACTAGAGCCGCAGACCAGTTGTTGTTGTTAGGGTACTTATTAGCAGTGAACTAGAGCCGCAGACCGGTGTTGTTGTTGTTGTTGTTAGGTGTTCTTATTAGCTGAATGCAATACACTGGGTCTATTTGTTGTGCAGAACGTCGATACATGCCATTGTAACATCTGTTTGTTTCTGTTGATTCTTTTGGAAGCACATGCATACACCAATTCAACTTTCCCTTCGTTCACACGTTTGTTCTTGTTTTGGAACTCGATGTTCAAATGACTGATAATTAGGTTGTTCATTATAATTAGTGAGTGTAACAACTTCAAACACAACATGGATATTTAGAAAAGAGATGGTGGAAAATCAACCAACCACCACCAAGTAAACCATGTATCTGAGAACGACACGACTGGGCAGCGACAAGTCCGCTCTTCAGCTGTCAATGGACGGCAATACCTGCCATTTAAAGGACGATCTTTAAGCGTGAAATCGCGTAGAAATTCCGGTTCTCAGACGCGACGTTCGTCTCAAGTTTACCTTTGTCATTAACTAAAGAAATAATGAATAAATAGGTACAATACAATGCATTTATTGACGATCCCCGAAGTGGTTTTCAGCATTAATTTACAAGAATTAGTATAAACTAAATCATTAAACCTAAACTAATAATTATAATATGCCAGGGCCGGCAGAGAACGTCGTGTACCAGACACAGTTTACGTAATTCAATAGAAACAAAAAGACTTCAAGTTAAAAAATAGACGAAGCTAAGACAAAGATGATATCGAAGTTACACTCCAATGACTCTGAACAACGGTTTCAAGTCGAGGCTATCGGGTCAGAACCAAAACTTGATCCGATAGCCTCGACTTGAAACCTTTGCTCAGAGTCATTGGAGTGTAAACTTCGATCGCAACCAGTAGCGCATCCAATGTATGTTGTCATTTTATCATGTAAACGCAATGTGAAGGTGTCCCTATTGCTAGGTTAGATCCTAGCGCTAAGGTTATCCCTCTCACCTAAACAGGCCCCAACACAACACAGCAAACTGCTTAATTTTATTGTCAGCTGTGAAAACCATAAAAGAATCTGTGCTCTTATCGTTTTCGAAGTCAGACAAGGAATGAAAACACAGAGTAAAAAGCATGATCTAGGCTGCATTTATTACCGTTTGTAGTGATCTTTCTTTGATTTTGACAATGGCCAAATAACACATCACTCAATCGTCAATCTTATATCGATCATTTTCCGCTGCCGTAATTCTGCAGTCATCCAAACAAAAGCTTCTTGAAATGCTAAGAATTTATCCATGTGTATGTACTTTTGGCTTTTGGTGTTTTGGGGACTTGTTTTATGGTTCATTTTTTTGACTATTATTATTATTATTATTATTATTATTATTATGATTATGATTATGATTATGATATGATTATGATTATGATCATGATTATGATTATTATAATTATTATAATAATAATTATAATTATAATTATTATTATTATTATTTATTTTATTATTATTATTATTATTATTATTATTATTATTATTATTATTATTATTATTTATTTATTTTTTTTATTTTTATTTTTTTTATTTTATTTTTTTATTTTTTTTTTTAGTTAAACGTTTTCGATCATTCGATCATCATCAGGTTCAATTATTATTATTATTATTGTTTGTTGTTATTATTATTATTGTTGTTGTTATTATTATCATTGTTGTTGTTATTATGTTATTATTGTTATTCTTCTTCTTCTTCTTCTTCTTCTTCTTCTTCTTTTAATAATTGATATTTTCTTGAAGTGAATTTGGCAGTTCGTTGATCAAACGGTTACTGGCATCATCTTGCTATAAAACCTGGACAATACCGCTGGACAGTTGAAACGTCTATGTCAACGGATCCAAAATAGGCGCAGCAAACAAAAGGTCTGGTAATGTGATCCCATAAGGGTGCCTTGATTCTTGGACAAGACCAAGGCGGCTACATGAAAAGTTTTTCTTCCAGAAGCCTGCAAGGGAACCTTACCAACTTTAAACATGTGGAACAAAGTCCTGTCGCCCGTCGAAATTGCTTCTCTTGCCTCCGACAAGTGCTCCGTAGAACGAGGTAACTTGGTCGACTGGCGACACCTCAGAAAAGGACGAAGACGATTTGGTTACTTCAGGGTGTTTACTCCCCTTTCTGCAAGTCATAGGAATGAACTCTATACAACCATCGCATACAACTAGCTTACAAGAGCGGAGAGGAACGTAACGGATCAGGGAGGAGGGAGAAATGGCCGAAAATATAGACTGGAGGAGTTCAAAACAACCGACACAAACAGGGAGAAAAATGGCCTAAAAATTAGGGATGGTGGATATTTAAATACCTGTTCCTCTCCTCTCTTACAACATGACATAGGAGTCGTAAGTAAGTGGTAGGGTTGATTTAGATGACACAACTCGTGTTGTAAACATGGCGTGAGCAAGTTGTATGCGATGGTTGTAGGAAAACGTTGCACAGCGTAAATCGGCCTTAAGACACCATACCACTGTAATGGTAGTCTCCAACGCAGCCGTTATTGGTGTGGAGCGAACGTTGCGTGGCGACACTAATAACGGCTGCGTACGAGACTACTGTAATGGCGGCACCAGTAGCAAATAGTAGGGATTTGTTACTAACTTTAGCGGAATCGAAAGACTGTGCTAGAGTGATCGAGGACAACAACAACTACATCAACGAGGACAACAACTACATCAACGAGGACAACAACAACTACATCAACGAGGACAACAACAACTACATCAACGAGGACAACTACGACAACAACTACATCAACGAGGACAACAACTACGACAACAAGTACATCAACGAGGACAACAACAACTACATCAACGAGGACAACACAACTACATCAACGAGGACAACAACAACTACATCAATGAGGACAACAACAACTGCATCAACGTGGACAACAACTACATCAACGAGGACAACAACAGCTACATCAATGAGGACAACAACAACTACATCAACGTGGACAACGAGGACAACAACTACATCAACGAGGACAACAACAACTACATCAATGAGGACAACAACAACTGTCTGGTCTGTCTGGTCTGTCTGTTCTATGTCTGTCTGGTCTGTCTGTTCTATCTGTCTGTTCTATCTGTCTGGTCTGTCTGACCTGTCTGTCTGGTCTGTCTGTCTGGTCTATGTCTGTCTGGTCTGTCAATTCAAGCCTACTACGTTTCCATGTACCTTTCTAGTCTCTGTCTGGTCTTTCCCCCCGTTACATTCTCAGTATAAAGAATATAGAGAAAAACACGTTTTGTATGTATGAGTAATGATATTCAATGATTGTAGAAGTGAATGAATAAGAATATTTTTAGTACCGTATGGCATGAAATAGGAATTAAAAATAACTCTAGATTATTTTTTAAATGTTGCTGGTGTAGAAAGTAATTATTTTGGGAAAGTGGAGTTACCTCATTACAGATTAAAAGAGAATTCAAATTATTAAACTATATCAGCACTGGGAAAGAAAAGAATGAACAAAAGACAAAAAAATAAAAAAATAAAAAGAAAGCAATTTATTCGCAATTCACACATGCAAAAGGGCACATTTTCCCACGTTTATTGTTTAACTTTCCAGTGAATTACGGTTTTCCGTCGGACGCAACACAAGACATTTAAACGGCTTGACTATACCCTGCCATACCCAGGACAGTGGCGAATTGGAGGGAGGATATCGCTGGCGTCTCTATCGATCACCATTCTCTCTGGAAGATTTTTTATCATTTACCAACGTATGTTACCCAAAGAGAGCCACAACGTAACCATAATCATGGGGGGACTGAGTTCCTCGTTTAAACCCCTCCCATGCATGTCATTGTCCTAGACCCACCCCTATATCGCGAGTGCATGCCATTAATTCTTTCCTAAAGCATTTAGCGTGGCGGCCTTGTGTATGGGTGAAAGGATAACACGGTGAAGAATTTGAACTTAAAAACTGAATGTAATCAAGCATGAGTACGTGTAGCATGTGGCCACACAGTTCGTCTCACCTGCGCTCTACTCCAACGCCTCTAACCGTATACACATCTGATCACCAGTTGCCAATAACTTCTCCCTATTTCTAAAACCACTATAAAATTGAGCTACAAAATAAACCAAAACTTTAAAGAGAGTCTGGCTGTTAGAGGTTTGAAGCTTTTTAGGTTTGTTTGCGAGGAAAATTGAGTTCGTACAATGTAGAAGTTGGTGACCGAAATGCGAAGCCCCACTTCTGGGGACCTGTCTAGAGTATCTCCATATGCCTGAGTAACTGTCAAAGGTTATAAAACCACTGCTATCATCGATCAAGGCAAGCGTTAAGTACATGGATAAAAGTTATGATAACATTGGAAATAGTACCAAACACTGCAGGAGTAAAGTTGTGCCAAATGGAGATTAGTATAGTTTTGACGTAATTTCATCAATGTCAAGAATATTTGATCTTCAAAGCTAATGGTATCAACTTTCCACCCTGAGTAATAAAGTATTGAATCTTGAAATCGAGCAGCATCTCTCAAAAAATTACATAACGCTTTACATAACCATTACATAAATCCTTTACACAACCTTTACATAAACCATTTACACAACCTTTACAGAAATCCTTTAATAAACTTTATACATCAATCCCCAAAACAACTGAGTGATAAATGCATTTTACTATGTATTTATGTAGCGAGAAAGTCCGCTGGATAACGAAGAACTGAAAATGGAATTTCCAAGGCTCTAGATTTCTAAATTTTCAGGGAGGCATGCCCCCTCACCCCCTAGAAGCTCACGCCTTCGGCGTTCGTTGCTATGTGCGTACATTGGGGAAAAAGCACGCTACGCTCTTGATTTCTGGCCCTTATTGTGAATGGTTCTGCTGTACCCAGGGGGTCGAATAGCTTTGATGCGATATTAAGCACAGATGTCTTTGTGATTTTCTTGATATCTTTGATATTGCTTCCAGTAGTTTCTCGAGGGAAAGAGAGAGTGTATCTGACTCAGGAGTTCCACACGACGCAGAGTACTTTTACTGTGCGCTGACTAGGGTTGGTTTTGTTTACGCGCCCCTGAGAGCAGGGCTCCTGTTGTTGGTATTGAAGGATAGGCAGTGAGTCTGCTAACGGTGCCACGTGGCTCTTCTCTCGCGTCTCTATTCATTCTTGCAGAGCGGATCTTTAAAACTCTTTTAAGGTGCTGTCTGCTTTTATTTGGGCTACATCTAAAGATCGCATGTCTGATCTCCTCTGGGAGCTTCTTGATAAGCATGGACAGTAGTAGACTACCGTATGATTCTGATGTTATTCCAAGCGACTCAAGCCCATGTATATAGTTTTCGCAAGAGTCGTAGAACGTTCGAAGTTTCTTAATTTCGCTTGTTGTGGGAGGATTCTTAGTCAGCGCATCCATATAGCAGTTGATTGGCGCTTACTTTTTTCCGTGGTTCTACTGCGTTGCTATAGTTACCATTGCTCAATGGCAACCCTGCTATTACGCGAGCTGCCTCTCCTCTAAGTTGTCCGCTTAGATAGTTCATTGTTTCGATGTCGGCTGGGTTGTCGTCAGTCGCTGAACTAAACCCTTCCCAGAAGGTTTGCCACTCCAGTTTATCACCACTAAATGATTTGAGCTTTAGCTTAGGTAGACTAGCATGCAAATATATTTTCTTAATAAATTATAAATAGCCTCAGAAACAATGGTTGGGCTGCCTGTGGAACGCACGCTGACATGTACGCGAAACAACAGCGTGAATAAAAAATATCTTGTCTTTCAAATCGCAGTCAGCAGTTCTGACGTCTGATTAGTCGACTAGCAGCGGTTTCAAGACAGGTTTAAAACAAAGTAGAAATTAGTTTGATTGAAAAATGGAACGTGAACGTTTTACTTGGGCTTCGTGTAGAATGCCCGAGTAATACTGAAAATGGTCTTTATTATATTGTGTTCGTCGTCGACGTCGTCGTTCGCCACAAATCGCCAACTGGGTTCTACAGCGAATGAATGTCTCGTACTCGATTAATGAGGGCTCGACGAGGCTCGTCCACATGGAATGAAACCTTCTTACCTCACGTGTATTGGGATCAAGGATGGATTCATTATTTGTTTGAGCCTAAAAGAATACATCAAACGAGAATCCAAAATCACATGGAGTCTACATGTACATGTTACTAGCTTTAGGAGTGTGCAGTGATGCAAGGGGGTTCGGTCACACCACTACATACCCTGGGGGAACATTTTCAGTTTAATTAGGGAAGGGATACTAGATAGATAGACAGACAGACAGACAGATGGACAGACGGACGGATGGATAGACAGACAGACAGACAGACAGATAGATATCTAGATACATAGATATCTAGATACATAGACACCTTTATTTAAACTCAAATAAAACAGCAGGGTAGTCCAGTCAGTGGTTAGCAGCCTCTGATATCAAATAATCTAATATAAACTGAGCGATAGTATATGTGCATGTAGTAGTAGTAGTATTGATAATAATACAATAATAATAATAATAGTTGGATGTGTAGTAGTAGTACATGTAGTACTATAATAGTAGTTGTGTAATAATAATAATAATAATAATAAAATGATAAAAAAAATATTATAATAATATCAATAAAAAGGCCTTTTAACCCATTGACTCCTACACCGGCCAAAACCGGCCGTAAACATCGATACTGCTTTGAAAAATTCTAACTTTCTGAATTTTCGTAACATCGATCTCATGGCCAGTTATTAGTGACAACTAGAGAACTCTTCATATTTTAACCTCAAGTAAACTGATTTACAGGTCCGATTTCTGGGCATTAGTTCAATTTGTTTGCCATAAAAATCAAAAATGCGTGTTTTTGGGGTTTGTGGAGTTGCATTTCCCTCGGCTCCCTAAAAAGTTTGCACGTGTGTTGGCTCTAAAGTGAGTGTTTGTTTACCGTGCTCGCCTCGCAAACACCGGGTTTGTGAAGTTGCATTTCCCTCAGCTCCCTAAAAATTTACACGTGTGTTGAATTCTATATACAGTGAGTTTTTGTTTATGGCCGTGCTTCGCTTGGGCTGCCTGTGGTTTCACTACTGCAAAGTTTTGAAACATTTTGTGATGTCAAATCCATTGTCAATAAGAGTACAGACAATGAAAAACCGTTTGCGATTTCTTATTTACAACAACAAAGTCAAAAAATCATCCAAAAGCAAGGATAAAGTTTGAAAGAAAAACCGTTTCAATGCAAGCGCGCGCTGGCTCCGTGCGCGAGCAATTCGTCATTCTGTGTCTGTTATTGTAAAAGAGCGCGCGCGGGACCTTTTTTTGGTTTGAAATAATTATTAGATAAATTTACTCAAAAACATAACAAACGGCACACTTATACAATGTTCTTGTTGTTTTGTTTCAGGTATTTTTAATATGTTTAATTAGTATTCTCACTATCGTGTGCGAAATGTTTACATTTTGGACAGTTCTCAAAACGCAAGTGACTCTGCGTGACCCAATATTGGATGATTCTGACAAGTGTGATTTGAAATTCATGCAGTAGGCTCGTGAATAATTAATTAGGGAACGGTTCGGAAAAACAACGGGGGTTGATTGCAGGCCCTTCCTTATCTCCCATCCTACTACCCTCTATGTACTCTTATTTTGTGGTCTTTTAACGTTCCTGAGTCATTTAGTGGTATTTTTTTTATATCCAAATCGCCGTCGAGTAATCCATGAATGCAGTCTTGACGGTACCGACATCAACGGTCGTCCTAATGCTCGCCTCTATTGGCTGAACGCTAGCTAATCGACCAATAACAATATATTTGAATATAGAACTGTAACCAGGATTAAGCTTAATGATTGAGGCGATCTCTGGTTTGGAGGATTTTAATAGGAGCAAATTCGGCTTCCAGACTGAAACCTTTTAAAAAGTGCTACTTAGACGAAAATCGATCGAAGTTTAATTTAGCTGAAACTTCATTGAATAATTCTTCAAGGGTCTAATAATAAGTAGTTAAAATCTTTTTTCGATATTCCAGAGGGAAGTACTATATTTTCATGAATCTTTAGAGGTGTCAGTGACGTCATCTACTCAACCCAACGTTCAGCTCCATACATTTCTTTGTATTTTGTGAGTCAAAATATCTCAATGTTTTGTTCAGATAACAGCTCTGCATTGAAGACAACTGGTCAGGCAATCACTAAGCAACAAAAAAAAGGTATGGATGTAATTTTTGAGAAAACTCCTCATTGAAGTACTGGTAGATAGCTATAATGCATCATTTTCAACTGATGTTCATGGTTTCACCCACTTTCGAAATGCGTCTATCTTTAACAAAATTGCACGCCATGTTTTCAAGTCTGTCCCTCCAAATAATCCATAGATGCTTGCGGGCGCAATTCGAACCCAGTTTCCACTCATTTCGGTAAAGATGGATAGTGGAATGATCATGAACAATTGGTAGACAATAACACACGTGATGAAACTGTCATCGCCATTCATCTGCATCCCATTTAATTCTTAAATCCATGCTATTGTAGTTACTAAGTACTAATGTAACTAAGTTTATCCATCGTCTTCGAATGTTACTATGAGTATTTTGAGAAGTTCGACTAGACGACGCTGAATTTTAATAATAATAATAGTTTATTTTGCAGAGCAAATGTGGCTCTTAGCTGTTGCAGTATTTTTAGTCAGTACTTGCATGTACCTCCTACATTTACCTGGTGGCTGGAGGCTGCATTCCAGTCCGGGGGCACCTTGAATTCCCTTCTTGTTTGAGTTTACAGAACTACAGTTAAACTTTACTTAAGCAACTGATCACACCTTGCATTTTTTTGCATGCATCCTCAATGGAACGTATCTGTCATTGCAGCAAATTGCTGAGAAAATAGGAGAACACATGACAAATCATGGTGTCAAGTTCAAAAGACCTGCTGTTCCAACAAAGATTGAGAAGGTAGAAGATGGCCACACCCTGCCAAGCTAAAAGTCTACTACAAGATGTTGGAAAAACAGGAGAAGAAGAAGTTATTGAATGCAATACTGTAAGTGGTACACTGTATATGACAGCTTTCATGTTTGGGAGGGTGTTGTTAAGGGTAAGGGGGGAGGGCGTGTGACTTATTTAATGACAATTTTTGGTCCTTCCTCCCCCCAGTGGTAAGTAAATATCTGAAGAGCACCACCAATAATGGACCTCCCCATCAAAGTGGCCATGTACATGCATATACACCTATTCCAAATATCGTTGTCCGGACCGAAAGCAACAAGCAAGAAGCTGACGACTGCAAAGGACTTTGGGAATCTGCTAATTAATTAATTTATCCGTGGTACTTGAGAAGTTATCCCTACGAGCGTTGAATAGCAATCATTTGGAACTATTCGGACATTTGAAAATGTCGTCAGCTTCTTGCTTGTTGTTCAAGGTCATGAACCATGTTTACATGTTTCCGTCCTTCTCATTATATATGGAGGGGAGAGTTAGAGGAGCCAAAACACGTCAAAATCGTCCGAAACGAGGCAAAATGAAGACAAGACGGTATGTATATGTGAAATACACTTTATTTAGAAGCTATCATTCATTTACTGTATTTTACTATAATTTACGTAAAGACCCAGACAGATAAACAGCCTGGGTTTTCTGTGTAATAACACTGATGTCTATGACTTCTAGACTTACGGAATACGTGATCTCAGACTCTTCAGAGTGAGAACCGCAAAAATGCCGTATAATTTTGCTGGATTGAAGTGGGTTGCTTCAAGAACCATTTATCAGTATTCGAAAGGCCAATACGAGAATATCTGTGTCATCGATCACAGATTGAAAGGCTGCCATTATCTCACATTGGAGACTGAGTGCTACGATGATTTATTGTCCAATCCACCTTCCTCCATGGTAACAGGGGTCGTTCAATGTTACGGTGTTACTTCTGTTTTTAAACAAATAAATCAGCATAAGGGCCAGTAGTTCGACTACTTCGACTCCTGACAGGACGGACACTCCAAGCCACAAACCAAGCTGACCACCGACGTCCGATAAGAAGTTCTCGATCTGAAACAATGCACCCAATCCCTCGTTCGATGCATCCGTGTGCAGTATAAAACGGTTTGCTGTGGTCAGGGTAGCCTAGAATTGGAGGATTAATCAGACAATCAAGTAATCTCTCCAGTGTTTCTTGTGTTTTTGTTCCCAGACAACTGGTTGAGAAGATGGTACCGATACCTTGGAGTTACCCTTGGTTGGTCGTCCTTCACAAAATATGCATTTGCTCAGGCTTAGACTCAATTCAGTGTAAATTATGCACAAATACTGACGAGAACGTGAAAAAGTGTTGACAATCATTCAACAATAGAAACCATTTTAATTGCACTGGGTTATTCTCTGGATTGAGGCTAAGCCTGAGCAACTACGCCTTTAAATCCAAAATGCCTTTGTAAAAATAAAAATAAAAATAAAAACCACGTCTTTGTCAAGGAGTACAGCGGTGTGTAAACAACTCGAGACTTGAAGTATTATAAAAATGTGCAGTAGAGACTTAGTAGACAAAGGTGTCCATTTAAAGAATGCGGGAGAAGTGTCTGACCAAGAGCTGACTACATATACATGTATATATTACTGTGCGATGCAAACAAGTGAAGGGCTCCCTGCAAGAACAAAGTGATCTCTGATCAAAATCTAAATTCTCTTTGAGATTCTTTGGATTTCAAAGGAGAATTTGGCTTTGGATCTCAAGTCAATTACTCTGTTCTTGCAGGGGGCCCTTCAAGTGTGACCACCTTAATTGTACATGTATTTGCATAACTAAGACAATTGGCCATTACAAAAAAGAGCAGGGGACTGGAACCAAGTCCGTAAAACTAATTCAATAAGAAACTAGCAAAAGTGGGCACCATTTTCTGACAGAGCAGATCAAACTTAGCTAATCTGGAAAGTTTGGTGAACTTTGGCTTAATATTGACGATGCTAGAGGGCATCAAAGATGTACATTTTCCCATACAAACTCTTAATTTTTTTATGTTGTCTACCATACATTCACTGTAAAATTTCAAAATTTCAAAAGTTTATAATTCCGACAGGATTCACTCAAATCACATCAAACTTTACACATATGATAATTTCAACATGTTGTTTCATGTCATAACTTAATTTCATAATTACATTAATTCTAATAAACTCGTTCCCAGTCCCCTGCTCTTTTTTGTAGTGGCCAATAGAATGCCTTGCTATCTCAGTAGTTGATTTGCAAATAACCAGACACACACTTGTCTGTGTCACACAGTAATTATTTGTAGATGTACATGTGTACATGTGTATATGTGTACATGTACACCCATATGCAGGCAGCTTTAGTTTCTAAGGCAGACACCTTTGGCTGGCCCTACATTGTTTTTGTACAAATTCTCCCTCTATTTAAGGTCTGGTTCACACTGGTCAAATAATAAAGTACATACAATGTACATTCACTGGTGCAAAACACAAGTGAAATGGTACAACTCGAAATCGTACCACTGCGCTAGCATATTGCATCAATGCTTGTGCTTATCTCCAGTTTGAACCATAGTCTCCTTCGCAGCCGTTCTTAGTGTCAATATGCAACGCTCGCTGGGAGTGTAGCATGACGACACTAAAATCGGCTGTGAGGGAGACTAGTTTGAACCATGACTATAAACTCTACATTTGCCAAGCCAGTGAATGGCTCAAGTCCCATGTAAACACTCTCAACGTTGTTGGCCACCAACATCCAAGACTGCAGGGCCCAACATGTTGTATAGAGTATTTGCAAAGGTAAGATATCTATTTAATAACATTCTCCGATGCATTTACAGTTGTACTAGTCAACACAAGAGTAGATCTAGAACTAGACCAAAGAAAATAAAGATTCAGACCAAAATAATTTTAAATGAACGTGCTAAAGTAAAAAATATTCAAACTTCTATTCACATAAATCAAAAATCACGATAAACACTCAAAATCAGAGAAATTTGAGATAAAAATTCTACGATTTTCGCAATGTTTAGAGTAAAATCGACTGTCGAGTCACAAACTCGAAGGCAATTATTTTATTCAATATAACATTCCAGAGCCCAAAAACATCATTACAGCTTACTATGATAACTAATTTAAGTATTAGTGCCATTTGGGATAGGATTTTGGGAGGATATCTGTCATAATAAGCGATTTTTCTCAAGGCTATCTTACCACAGGCATGATAACGCGCATCAAGTGAGAGGGAAAAACATCGGAAGTGATGTCATCGATATGCTCACTAGTGAGGATATGGAAAATACGCCACTCGGGTCCCGGATGTAGTTTCGTATGAATTTTATGAGTGAGATACAGCGATTTGCAAAAATTCTGTAAAATCAATATATATATCAATATATCGGGGTGCATTGTGGGTAATTTTCATCATAAAATGGCTGAATAAGCCTCTAAGGTTCACATTTTTTCAATTGTTTTTCACATACATACTACAAAGGTTACTTGGGTTTAGATTCAGGTTTAATAATAGCTAAAATCAAAGAATTAGGATTATGCAAATTACTATATATATTTATATATTGATATATCGATCGATTAGGATTTTACAGAATTTTTGCAATCGCTGTATTTTCCAGTAAAACACTCGTGTCTATATAATAAATATGGTACATTACCATGATGGTACATATGTATGGTACATTACCATGGTACATATATATGGTACATTACCATGGTACATATATATGGTACATTACCATGGTACATATATATGGTACATTACCATGGTACATATACAGCAATATGCAGAAATTCTGATCCATTTTGACTAAAATACAAAATGTATATATATCAAAAAAACAACTTAAAATTATGGGATGGCTACGCTGATATTTTTTTCTAGTTGTCTTCCAGCGAGGGTTTATGGAAAAAATATCATGGAAGCTATCCCATGGTTTTAAGTAGGTCTTTGATATATGTGTATTTTAGTCAAAAGGATCAGAATTTCTGCATATTGCTGTATATGGTACATTACCATGGTATATATATATGGTACATTACCATGGTACTTATATATATGGTATACCATGGTACATACAGCTATATGCAGAAATTCTGATCCCTTTTCATTAAAATACATATATATCAAACACCTACTTAAAATTTATGGGATGGCTACGCTGATATTTTTTTCTAGTTGTCTGCCAGCGAGGCTTTATGAAAAAAATATCAGCGTAGCCATCCCATAATTTTAAGTAGGTTTTTGATATATGTGTATTTTAGTCAAAAGGATCAGAAATTTCTGCATATTGCTGTATATATGGTACATTACCATGGTACATATATATGGTAACATTACCATGGTACATATATATGGTACATTACCATGGTACATATACAGCAATATGCAGAAATTCTGATCCTTTTGACTACAATACACATATATCAAAGACCTACCGGTACTTAAAACCATGGGATGGCTACACTGATATTTTTTTCATAAAGCCTTGCTGGCAGACAACTAGAAAAAAATATCAGTGTAGCCATCCCATAATTTTAAGTACGTTTTTGATATATGTGTATTTTAGTCAAAAGGATCAGAATTTCTGCATATTGCTGTATATGGTACATTACCATGGTACATATATATGGTACATTACCATGGTACTTATATATGGTATACCATGGTACATATATATGGTACATTACCATGGTACATATATATGGTACATTACCATGGTACATATATATAGTACATTACCATGGTACTTATATATGGTATACCATGGTACACATACAGCAATATGCAGAAATTCTGATCCTTTTGACTAAAATACATATATATATATCAAAAACCTACTTAAAATTATGGGATGGCTACGCTGATATTTTTTTCTAGTTGTCTGCCAGCGAGGCTTTATGAAAAAAATATCAGCGTAGCCATCCCATAATTTTAAGTAGGTCTTTGATATATGTGTATTTTAGTCAAAAGGATCAGAATTTCTGCATATTGCTGTATATATGGGACATTACCATGGCACATATATATGGTACATTACCATGGTACATATATATAGTACATTACCATAGTACATATATATAGTACATTACCATGGTACTTATATATGGTATACCATGGTACATATATATGGTACATTACCATGGTACATATGTATGGTACATTACCATGGTACATATATATGGTATGGTACATTACCATGGTACATATATATGGTACATTACCATGGTACATATGTATGGTTCATCATTCTCAAAAAGGTTGTCCAGATGAAAAGACTGCAATACTACAATAACACGGCATTGTGAGAACTGAATGTAATGCCGCTGGTATCAACTTGCAGTTCCGCGCGCAGAAATTGAAAACATAATGAATCACGTGACTTTATTGTAGTATTGTAGTCTTTTCATCTGGACAACGTACCTTTTTGAGAATGACTGTATATGGTACATTACCATGGTACATGTACATGGCTCAAGGCTTGTTATATGTTACATGTACATAGAAAAGCCAGTGACTACCGTATTCACCTGCATATAAGCCACACTTTTTTTCCGAAAATCGCGTTCCAAAGTTGGGGGTGCGGCTTATCTGCGAGAACATCGGAAATTGGTACCGTAATTCAAGTTTTGTAAGTGTATTTCACTTTTATTTCATCATCATAAAGTCTTCATCATCATATCATGTTTTCAGTAGATAACTTTATAACAAGCCCATATATTCTATTAATACATATTTCACTGCAGGCTGTGATACGACTGAAGAGTGATGGAGAGTACTGTGTGATAAACGAAGGCAGGCGGTCTCTGATGATTGATGGCAAACCTATTCCTATGGGCGTTAAAGCATGGTTGCATCATAACTCTACGTTTGAAGTAAGATTCTTTTCAAAATTGATTAGGCCCTTGTCAAACATCGAACTTTACATCATCTAATTAATTATTTAATCTAATTAATTAATTCTATTTAATTAGGATCGGCTGATGTAAAGTTTGACGTTTGACCTGGACCTGAGAAATATCAATTAAAAATATTGAATTATTCATGCATCATATTCTTGCTCCTCCTGCTCCTCATCGTCACCCCAGTCTTCATCATCATGCACCACCGTCATCATCACTACAGTCATCATCACCCCAGTCATCATCATCATGCACCACCGTCATCATCACTGCAGTCATCATCATCATGCACCACCGTCATCATCACTGCAGTCATCATCATCATGCACCACCGTCATCATCACCCCAGTCATCATCACCCCAGTCATCATCATCATGCACCACCGTCATCATCACCCCAGTCATCATCACCCCAGTCATCATCATCATGCACCACCGTCATCATCACTGCAGTCATCATCATCATGTACCGTCATCATCACCCCAGTCTTCATCACTGCAGTTATCATCATCACCATCATCATCATCATCATGCACTGTCATTATCATCACAACAGTCATCATCATCACCGCAGTCATTATAATCATCGCAGTGACATGAGGCTTCTTGCGTTTATGCTTGCGTCATGCCGTATGCTTGCGTCTTGCCGTTTTCAGTGACATGAGGCTTCTTGCGTTTATGCTTGCGTCATGCCGTATGCTTGCGTCTTGCCGTTTTTTCAGTGACACGAGTCTTCTTGTGCTTATGCTTGCGTCGCTAGTAGCAACCAGGCTAACTGACGTGTAATGGTTTGTTTAGATATGTGGTCTTCGATTTGTCTTCCTTGTCAATCAAGATTTGGTCGCTGCTGCAAAAGACACCACATCTCCTCAGCTGCAGCAAAGTTGATTAATAACTGAGTATAAGCACTACGGAACTAAAGATGGATGCGAGGGAGACTAGATGGTTGTCGGGTCGAGAATCATCAATCGTAAAAGGGTATTAAAGACCGCAAGGATGACATCCAAGTTGCCACAGTACAAAAATCTAAAATCCAAGAACTGTTCAACTAAGACCCTTCGTGTCTGGAATCTGAGAAGTTCAATTTCGGTCTTCACATCAACCCGGCAACGTCTATGTGTATGCTGTTTTTGGTGTTATGAGTGTAAACGATGTGTCAATGATCTCGTACCGTAGCGTGGCCTAAGGTTCGCCTTACTTCTGTCAACTAAGATTGTGATAGTCACTAGAAGGATCAAAGTTATGTCATATATGAGCAATGTTTTCTTGACACAAAAACTAGTCAATCGTTAAAGATTCTTTAATCAAAGCTACGTCATATATGATCAACGTTTTCGTGACGCAAAAAAACTAGTCGTTAAAGATTCTTTCATCAAAGCTACGTCATATATGATCAACGTTTTCTTGACGCACAAAACTAGTCAATCGTTAAAGATTCTTTCATCAAAGGATACGTCATATATGATCAACGTTTTCTTGACGCACAAACTAGTCAATCGTTAAAGATTCTTTAATCAAAGCTACGTCATATATGATCAACGTTTTCGTGACGCAAAAAACTAGTCAATCGTTAAAGATTCTTTCATCAAAGGATACGTCATATATGATCAACGTTTTCGTGACGCAAAAACTAGTCAATCGTTGAAGATTCTTAATCAAAGCTACGTCATATATGATCAACGTTTTCGTGACGCAAAAAACTAGTCAATCGTTTAAAGATTCTTTAATCAAAGCTACGTCATATATGATCAACGTTTTCGTGACGCAAAAAACTAGTCAATCGTTAAAGATTCTTTCATCAAAGCTACGTCATATATGATCAACGTTTTCTTGACACAAAAACTAGTCAATCGTTGAAACCAACAGCTTTAACAGAGTACGCCATGTAATGATTGGATCGTAATCCAGCAAGAGAGGGTCATCTATGACTTTCCTAACTTCTAAAAAGCACCAGCAGGCATTGCGCGCAACGTTGTAAAGTATGTTATACATGCAGGATGACTTTTTTTCAGCCGTTAAAATCCTGTACTGATTTATTTGCAAACTAATGTTATTTTAAACGACGATCGACTTAATCGTTGTGTTTTAATGATTGTGGCTTCTTAGGAGACTTGAAAAAACTCCAGACGGTTTACTCGCCAGTACTTGGGGTGTGTCATACTCTACCACGTGACCTTCGTCCATCACCAAAACTTTGTCATAATCCATGATGGTGTTCAGTCGATGGGCGATGGTTAGAACAGTGCAATCTTGGAATTTCGCTAGTCATCTACATAAGTTACGATTTACGTATGAAATGAAACGGCCGTCAAGCATGTACAATATCTCAAACATAGTTCAAATAGTCGGCTATGATAGTGTTTAGCATGAATGACTCGTTTATTCGTTTTTATTTTCGTCTATGTCTACCTGCAGATTAAATTTTGAAGTTTGACTCTAACTAAAGTCACCATGATCATTTTCTCAGTTCTAGTCCTTTTACCACTTCTAGTCATTGAACGATGAACTAGAATCCTGACCTTTTAATAGCTTGAAGATCTACAGCTGCTTTCAAAACTAAGATTCATAATCTACTTGAGTCCTGTGTCTCCTTTATCTTTTCAAATCTGCGGAGTAATCTTGAAACTCCGGATACGATTAAATACGTCGCATACTCGTCATTTTGAAGCCGAACAAAACTACTACTACTACTACTACTACCGAAATCCGCATTTTCTAACTCGGGCGGCCTGCGGCCTGGGGCCCGAGTAATAATAATTATAAATACTTAGTAATGGATTAGACAGTTCCTAATGAAGTATATATGAGTCTATTTAAATACCTGTACAATCACTGTAAGATGGAGTTCCATCAAAGCATAAATTCCTATTAGGGAAAGCCTTCAAAAGAGTGCCTTGACTAGTTGTACCATGGTAAGCTTTGTAGTACGAGAACACAGTGCACAAGTTGTCTTTACCCATCTGGAATCAAAACAAAGAAAAACGTTATTAGTACAGCAACAGTCATTATGTTGGGTGGCAATCATGCATTTATGAATTTGTTATTAGAAATATAAGCTATATATTACAGTGAACTCTCTAAGATGGAGGGGGAGGAATTTGGGGGTACTTGGTCCATGTTTGGGTATAGGGGTGCTGCTGAGGGTTTGAAACCCTGACCCTGTTTAGGACAAAGAAATCTAAAATTCCTATTCCCTGTCTTAAGACAATACCCTCTATTTTAGGACCCCATTTAGGACAATCACAAAGGATAAAATACACACTGTCTTCTTTTACACAATTTTAATGCATTTTTACTGGCAATTGCAATAAGCAAATCATGTTTGGTGGGTCTCGGATCACTAAATACCGGATAAAACCATTTTAATGACAGCAATTGTGTATTGTCATACCCTGTTTAGGACAGGATCAGACCTTGTTTATAGGACAGACAAACATAAAATTATATACCCCATTCAGGACACTGCATGAGAGACCAAAAACCATACCCTGTCCAGCGGCACGTCCCCGTATAGCCCATATATGGGAGTAACTGCCCCTCCCCCCAACCGGGATGTACAGTGAAACAAATTAGTTTTTGGCAGGGAACAGCATATGGTGTCTGTCTTAGAAAGGTGTCCGTCTTATTGAGGTGTCCGTTAGGTGAGAGTTAGCCTGCGTAGCGGTGCTATTGGGGGAGGGGGGAATGGGAAAGGGGAAAAAAAGGAGAGGGAAGAGGGGGAGGGAGCGCCTTTTCCCCCTTTTTCCCTTTCCCCCTCCCACCAGAGCGCCGCTACGCAGGCTAGGTGAGAGTTCACTGTAACATACATACAAGCTCAAATGTCTTCTTTCTCGGAACTGAATATGTATGGGAGCGCCGCTACGCAGGCTAGGTGAGAGTTCACTGTAACATACATACAAGCTCAAATGTCTTCTTTCTCGGGAACTGAATATGTATGGGAGCGCCGCTACGCAGGCTAGGTCCCCATCCCATGCTCGTCGTTCACCCTCGGCCTTTCTGTTTGGCTGAA
Organism: Actinostola sp. cb2023; assembly: GCA_033675265.1. NCBI lineage: Eukaryota > Metazoa > Cnidaria > Anthozoa > Actiniaria > Actinostolidae > Actinostola > Actinostola sp. cb2023. The sequence goes on along the minus strand of JAUJYZ010001049.1, from coordinate 1,517 downwards.
ATACTTCCACCTTTCCAGTTTTTCCAGGAAAAACCTGGTTCTCCAGGTTGGGGAACCCATCCCTTGCTCGTCCATCCTCGACCTTTCTGTTGTTTCTTCTTCTTCTTCTTCGCTCTCTTGTTCTTTTGACCGCTACTCCCCGGAGTGTCTTTTAATTCTTCCAGGTGTCGTTTGGCTTTGAGAAGCCGTTGTTGCATTCGAGTACGAACACCCTCCTCCTCTCCAACGGTAGTGGGTGGAGTGGGAAACAACGGGGTGGGTTTGGGGTCAAACAATTGACGAGGTTCTAGAGCCGCTACCACCTCACGTCGTGCTGGCGTTCTCGATCGTCTCTCTGTGACGGGGGTATTCCACCGGTGAAGGCGACCAGTTTATATGTGTATTCCACCAGTGAAGGCGACTAGAATTGTTGCAAGTTATATGTGTATACCACCAGTCACGGCGACTAGAACTGTTTGAAGTTATATATGTGTATTCCACCAGTGAAGGCGACCAGAATTGTTGCAGGTTATATTATATGTGTTCTATAATATACCATTGGTGAAGACGGTTAGAATTGTTTGAATATAAGCTACATGTTTGTTTATGACTTGTATTACGCATGTGAAGTTAAAACTGTGTGTAGTACCACCCGGTAAAGGCGGCCAGAGTTGTTTGAAATCATTACTGTGTGTGTATATATCCGGTGAAGGCGGCCAGAATTGTTTGATTATATGTGTACGAGCGTTATAATTTACTGGAGGCAACCTCAGGCCCCGGCACATTTGTGATTGATGTCTAACGATATAGTTCCACATGGTGTGTCTAGGGCGCACTTTTGGATGATATGGGATTACTTGGGATGTGCCGGGGAGTCTGTCATAACACAGCGCGAAAAACGAGTTGTAGTTTGATCTGAGCGCCGTAATTACCGTTAGTTCACGCCTTTCTATATTGCTTGTCTCGTCATTGGCTACTACCCCGCCTCAGGGCGTTAGAAGGCAAATTAGACTCTGAATAACTGCCGCAGCACAAAAGCTATGCATTAATTGTTGGTATACTAATACTAACTTGTTCTTTTTATTTGTTTGTACAGTTCAGGATGATATCCATCAACACTGTATAAAAGGCTTTTCTGTTAAACACGAGAAAGACAGCATTGAGCTTCTTATTTAAAGCACAGCCAGCCTAGTGTGTACAGAAACATAAAACACTAATAAAGTGTTAACAGACGTAGAGTTTATTATTTAAAGGAGTACAAAGTGTTAAAGAATAGTTGTTTAATATAATGTTTACTTACAATATTTCAATGTAAATCTGTTACATATACCCATCTAGAGCTGTTACACCTCACCCGTCTGAAATACATAGTGAACATATTCACTTTAGGCTCTGTTTGTTGCAATGATAACAAGTATCAGTGTATGATTCATGTAGACTCTGACTACATGTAATAGATACATCTCTATTGCTACAGTATTCAAACTATCTTCCATATACCGTATTTGCCGGTGTATAAGTCGACCTTTCAACCTCTA
>JAUJYZ010000746.1:0-271924 GCA_033675265.1 Actinostola sp. cb2023 | reverse complement strand
TTAGACTGATAGAGTACAGTATATGTGTATTAGGACTGATAGAGTACAGTATATGTGTATTAGGATTGATAGAGTACAGTATATGTGTATTAGGACTGATAGAGTACAGTATATGTGTATTAGGACTGATAGAGTACAGTATATGTGTATTAGGACTGATAGAGTACAGTATATGTGTATTAGGACTGATAGAGTGCAGTATATGTGTATTAGGACTGATAAAGTACAGTATATGTGTATTAGGACTGATAGAGTACAGTATATGTGTATTAGGACTGATAGAGTACAGTATATGTGTATTAGGACTGATAGAGTGCAGTATATGTGTATTAGGACTGATAGAGTACAGTATATGTGTATTAGGACTGATAGAGTACAGTATATGTGTATTAGGATGATAGAGTACAGTATATGTGTATTAGGACTGATAGAGTACAGTATATGTGTATTAGGACTGATAGAGTGCAGTATATGTGTATTAGGACTGATAGAGTACAGTATATGTGTATTAGGACTGATAGAGTACAGTATATGTGTATTAGGACTGATAGAGTGCAGTATATGTGTATTAGGACTGATATAGTACAGTATATGTGTATTAGGACTGATAGAGTACAGTATATGTGTATTAGGACTGATAGAGTACAGTATATGTGTATTAGGACTGATAGAGTACAGTATATGTGTATTAGGACTGATAGAGTGCAGTATATGTGTATTAGGACTGATAGAGTACAGTATATGTGTATTAGGATTAGGTACAGCTGATAGAGTACAGTATATGTGTATTAGGACTGATAGAGTGCAGTATATGTGTATTAGGACTGATAGAGTGTACAGTATATGTGTATTAGGACTGATAGAGTGCAGTATATGTGTATTAGGACTGATAGAGTACAGTATATGTGTATTAGGACTGATAGAGTACAGTATATGTGTATTAGGACTGATAGAGTACAGTATATGTGTATTAGGACTGATAGAGTACAGTATATGTGTATTAGGACTGATAGAGTACAGTATATGTGTATTAGGACTGATAGAGTACAGTATATGTGTATTAGGACTGATAGAGTACAGTATATGTGTATTAGGACTGATAGAGTACAGTATATGTGTATTAGGACTGATAGAGTGCAGTATATGTGTATTAGGACTGATAGAGTACAGTATATGTGTATTAGGACTGATAGAGTACAGTATATGTGTATTAGGACTGATAGAGTGCAGTATATGTGTATTAGGACTGATAGAGTACAGTATATGTGTATTAGGACTGATAGAGTACAGTATATGTGTATTAGGACTGATAGAGTACAGTATATGTGTATTAGGACTGATAGAGTGCAGTATATGTGTATTAGGACTGATAGAGTACAGTATATGTGTATTAGGACTGATAGAGTACAGTATATGTGTATTAGGACTGATAGAGTACAGTATATGTGTATTAGGACTGATAGAGTGCAGTATATGTGTATTAGGACTGATAGAGTACAGTATATGTGTATTAGGACTGATAGAGTACAGTATATGTGTATTAGGACTGATAGAGTACAGTATATGTGTATTAGGACTGATAGAGTACAGTATATGTGTATTAGGACTGATAGAGTACAGTATATGTGTATTAGGACTGATAGAGTGCAGTATATGTGTATTAGGACTGATAGAGTACAGTATATGTGTATTAGGACTGATAGAGTACAGTATATGTGTATTAGGACTGATAGAGTACAGTATATGTGTATTAGGACTGATAGAGTACAGTATATGTGTATTAGGACTGATAGAGTACAGTATATGTGTATTAGGACTGATAGAGTACAGTATATGTGTATTAGGACTGATAGAGTACAGTATATGTGTATTAGGACTGATAGAGTACAGTATATGTGTATTAGGACTGATAGAGTACAGTATATGTGTATTAGGACTGATAGAGTACAGTATATGTGTATTAGGACTGATAGAGTACAGTATATGTGTATTAGGACTGATAGAGTACAGTATATGTGTATTAGGACTGATAGAGTGCAGTATATGTGTATTAGGACTGATAGAGTACAGTATATGTGTATTAGGACTGATAGAGTACAGTATATGTGTATTAGGACTGATAGAGTGCAGTATATGTGTATTAGGACTGATAGAGTGTATATGTGTATTAGGACTGATAGAGTACAGTATATGTGTATTAGGACTGATAGAGTGCAGTATATGTGTATTAGGACTGATAGAGTACAGTATATGTGTATTAGGACTGATAGAGTACAGTATATGTGTATTAGGACTGATAGAGTACAGTATATGTGTATTAGGACTGATAGAGTACAGTATATGTGTATTAGGACTGATAGAGTACAGTATATGTGTATTAGGACTGATAGAGTACAGTATATGTGTATTAGGACTGATAGAGTACAGTATATATGTGTATTAGGACTGATAGAGTACAGTATATGTGTATTAGGACTGATAGAGTACAGTATATGTGTATTAGGACTGATAGAGTACAGTATATGTGTATTAGGACTGATAGAGTACAGTATATGTGTATTAGGACTGATAGAGTACAGTATATGTGTATTAGGACTGATAGAGTACAGTATATGTGTATTAGGACTGATAGAGTGCAGTATATGTGTATTAGGACTGATAGAGTACAGTATATGTGTATTAGGACTGATAGAGTACAGTATATGTGTATTAGGACTGATAGAGTACAGTATATGTGTATTAGGACTGATAGAGTACAGTATATGTGTATTAGACTGATAGAGTACAGTATATGTGTATTAGGACTGATAGAGTACAGTATATGTGTATTAGGACTGATAGAGTACAGTATATGTGTATTAGGACTGATAGAGTACAGTATATGTGTATTAGGACTGATAGAGTACAGTATATGTGTATTAGGACTGATAGAGTACAGTATATGTGTATTAGGACTGATAGAGTACAGTATATGTGTATTAGGACTGATAGAGTACAGTATATGTGTATTAGGACTGATAGAGTACAGTATATGTGTATTAGGACTGATAGAGTGCAGTATATGTGTATTAGGACTGATAGAGTACAGTATATGTGTATTAGGACTGATAGAGTACAGTATATGTGTATTAGGACTGATAGAGTACAGTATATGTGTATTAGGACTGATAGAGTACAGTATATGTGTATTAGGACTGATAGAGTGCAGTATATGTGTATTAGGACTGATAGAGTACAGTATATGTGTATTAGGACTGATAGAGTACAGTATGTGTATTAGGACTGATAGAGTACAGTATATGTGTATTAGGACTGATAGAGTACAGTATATGTGTATTAGGACTGATAGAGTACAGTATATGTGTATTAGGACTGATAGAGTACAGTATATGTGTATTAGGACTGATAGAGTACAGTATATGTGTATATTAGGACTGATAGAGAGTACAGTATATGTGTATTAGGACTGATAGAGTGCAGTATATGTGTATTAGGACTGATAGAGTACAGTATATGTGTATTAGGACTGATAGAGTGCAGTATATGTGTATTAGGACTGATAGAGTACAGTATATGTGTATTAGGACTGATAGAGTACAGTATATGTGTATTAGGACTGATAGAGTACAGTATATGTGTATTAGGACTGATAGAGTACAGTATATGTGTATTAGGACTGATAGAGTGCAGTATATGTGTATTAGGACTGATAGAGTACAGTATATGTGTATTAGGACTGATAGAGTGCAGTATATGTGTATTAGGACTGATAGAGTACAGTATATGTGTATTAGGACTGATAGAGTACAGTATATGTGTATTAGGACTGATAGAGTACAGTATATGTGTATTAGGACTGATAGAGTACAGTATATGTGTATTAGGACTGATAGAGTACAGTATATGTGTATTAGGACTGATAGAGTACAGTATATGTGTATTAGGACTGATAGAGTACAGTATATGTGTATTAGGACTGATAGAGTGCAGTATATGTGTATTAGGACTGATAGAGTACAGTATATGTGTATTAGGACTGATAGAGTGCAGTATATGTGTATTAGGACTGATAGAGTACAGTATATGTGTATTAGGACTGATAGAGTACAGTATATGTGTATTAGGACTGATAGAGTACAGTATATGTGTATTAGGACTGATAGAGTGCAGTATATGTGTATTAGGACTGATAGAGTACAGTATATGTGTATTAGGACTGATAGAGTACAGTATATGTGTATTAGGACTGATAGAGTACAGTATATGTGTATTAGGACTGATAGAGTACAGTATATGTGTATTAGGACTGATAGAGTACAGTATATGTGTATTAGGACTGATAGAGTGCAGTATATGTGTATTAGGACTGATAGAGTACAGTATATGTGTATTAGGACTGATAGAGTACAGTATATGTGTATTAGGACTGATAGAGTACAGTATATGTGTATTAGGACTGATAGAGTACAGTATATGTGTATTAGGACTGATAGAGTACAGTATATGTGTATTAGGACTGATAGAGTACAGTATATGTGTATTAGGACTGATAGAGTACAGTATATGTGTATTAGGACTGATAGAGTACAGTATATGTGTATTAGGACTGATAGAGTACAGTATATGTGTATTAGGACTGATAGAGTGCAGTATATGTGTATTAGGACTGATAGAGTACAGTATATGTGTATTAGGACTGATAGAGTGCAGTATATGTGTATTAGGACTGATAGAGTACAGTATATGTGTATTAGGACTGATAGAGTACAGTATATGTGTATTAGGACTGATAGAGTACAGTATATGTGTATTAGGACTGATAGAGTACAGTATATGTGTATTAGGACTGATAGAGTACAGTATATGTGTGTATTAGGACTGATAGAGTACAGTATATGTGTATTAGGACTGATAGAGTACAGTATATGTGTATTAGGACTGATAGAGTACAGTATATGTGTATTAGGACTGATAGAGTACAGTATATGTGTATTAGGACTGATAGAGTACAGTATATGTGTATTAGGACTGATAGAGTGCAGTATATGTGTATTAGGACTGATAGAGTACAGTATATGTGTATTAGGACTGATAGAGTGCAGTATATGTGTATTAGGACTGATAGAGTACAGTATATGTGTATTAGGACTGATAGAGTGCAGTATATGTGTATTAGGACTGATATAGAGTACAGTATATGTGTATTAGGACTGATAGAGTACAGTATATGTGTATTAGGACTGATAGAGTACAGTATATGTGTATTAGGACTGATAGAGTACAGTATATGTGTATTAGGACTGATAGGTCACAGTATATGTGTTTAGGAACTGATAGAGTACAGTATATGTTGTATTAGGATTGATAGATTACAGCTTATGTGTATTAGGACTGATAGAGTACAGTATGTGTATTAGGACTGATAGAGTTACAGGATATGTGTATTAGACTGATAGAGTCAGTATATGTGTATTAATAGGACTGATAAGTACAGCCATATGTTTATTGGACTGATAGAGTCAGTATAATGTGTATTAGGACCTGATAGAGTACGTTATATGTGTATTAAAGGGGGTTTTTTTATTAGGATGATAGAGCTACCGTATATGTGTATTAGGATTGATAGAGTACCAGTATTATGTGTTATTAGGACTGATAGAGTAACAGTATAGTATGTATTAGGACTGATAGAGTACAGTATATAATGTGTATTAGTATTGATAGAAGTACAGCATATGAGTATTAGGACTCGATATAGTACAGCAGAATGGTGTATTATGATTGATGTAGCGTACAGTATATTTGTATAGGGAATGATAGAGTGAAGGATATGTGTATTTAGACTGATAGTAGTGCAAGTATATGTGTATTAGGATTGATAGAGTACAGCAATATGAGTATTAGGACTGATTAAAGTACAGCATAATGTTGTATTACGGCGACTGGATAGAGGTACAGCATAGTGTGTATTAGGGACTTGAGAGAGTACAGTATAATGGGTATTACGATCTGATAGAGGGCAGTATATGTGTATTAGGACTGATAGAGTACAGCATATGTGTATTAGGACTGATAAAGTATCAGCAGATGTTTATTACGACTGATAGAGTACAGCAGATGTTTATTCAGGACTGATAGTAGTACAGCATTATGTGCAATTACGACTGATAGAGTGCAGTATATTGTGTATTAAGGACTGATAGAGGACAGGGATATGTGTCATTAGGCACTGATATAGTACAGCATAATGTGTATTACGACTGATAGAGTGCAGTTATACTGTGTATTAGGACTGCTAGAGTGCAGCATATGTGGATTAAGGAACTGATAGAGATATACAGATTATTGGTGAAGTAGGACTGATAGAGTGCAGGATATTTTGTATTAGGACTGATATAGTACCAGCATATGTGTATTAGGATTGATAAAGTACCGTATATGTGTATTAGGACTGATCGAGTGCAGTATATGTGTATTAGGAACTGATAGAGATACAGCATATGTGTATTAGGACTGATAGAGTGCCAGTAATATGTGTAATTATGACTGATATAGTACAGCATAATTTGTCTTAGGGATTGATAGAGTCCCAGTATATGTGTAGTAGGGGACTGATAGAAGGTGGTTTTTACAGTAGATGTGTATTAGGACTGCTAGAGGTTTACAGTATTATGTGTGATTATGACTGATAGAAGTGCCCCCAAGCTCCCCCCTATGTTGTAGTAGGAACTGGTTATAGTACCACTATATGTGTATTAAGGCTTGATAGAGTACAGTATTATGTGCATTTAGGGACTGATAGAGTACCAGTATTATGTGTATTCGGACTGATCGTAGTCACAGCATATGTGTATTAGGACTGATAGAGTACAGTATAAGTGTATAAGGATTGATAGAATGCAGTATATGTGTATTAGACTGGATAGAGTCCAGTATATGTGTGATTAGGACTGATAGAGTGCAGTATATTGTTGTGATTAAGGACTGATAGAGTACAGCCATATGTGTATTAGGATTGATATAGTACCAGTATATGTGTATTTATGATTGATAGAATGCAGTAATTTGTGTATTAGTACTGATAAAGTAAGCATATGTGTATTAGGTTGATTGATAGAGTGCAGTATCTGTTTTATTAGGGACTGATAGAGTGCAGTATATGTGTACTTAGGATTGATATGTAGTACAGTATATGTGTATTAAGACTGATAGAGTAAAGCATATGATGTATTAGTACTCTGAAGGAGTAAAGCCATATGTGTATTAAGGATTGCCTAAAGTTACAGTAATATTTGTATTAGGATTGATAGAGTGCAGCATATGTTTATAAGGAATGATAGAGTACAGTATATGTGTATTAAGGACTGATAGATTTGTCAGCATCTGTGTATTAGGACTGATAGAAGTACAGCATATGTGTATTAGGACGGATAAAGTACAGTATATGTGTATTAGGCCTGATAGGAGTACAGCATATGTGTATTTATGACTGATAGAGTGCAGTATATGGTGTATTAAGGACTGATAGAGTCCAGTATATGCTGTAATTAGGCCTTGATAGAAGTGGCAAGTATATGTGTATTGGGACTGATAGATTACAGTATAGTGTATTATGACTAGATTAGATTGCAGTATACATGTTGTATTAGGACTTGATAGAGTACCAGTATATGTTGTATTAGGATGGATAGAATACGTTATATGTGTATTAGGACTGATTAGATTACCGTTATATGATGTTATTAAGACTGATCGAGGAGTAAAGCAATAATTGTATTAGTACTGATGAGAGTACAGTGCATAGCGTGTATTCCAGGATTGATTAAAGTTAAAGTAGTATATGTTATTAGGATTGATAGAGTACAGCATATGTGTATCTAAGACTGCTAGAGTACGAGCATAGGGTTTTTTTGTTTAAAAAATGTTAAAGGAAAAAAAACTGATGGATGTACAGCATATGTGTTATTAGTACTGATAAAGGCAGCGTATATGTGTAATTAGGGAGTGATAGTCGTACAGCATATGTGTATTAGTGATTGATAGAATGCACAGCTCTATGTGTATTAGGGACTGATAGAGTACAGTATATGTGTATTAGGACTGATAGAGTGCAGTATATGTGTATTTAGGACTGATAGAGTACAGTAGTAACTGTTGTATTAGATTGATCAGAATACAGTATATAGTGTATTATGACTGATAGAAGTGCAGCTATATGTGTATTAGGGACTGATAGAGTGACAGTATATGTGTATTAGGATTGATAGAATGCAGTATATGTGTATTAGGACTGATAGAGTACAGTATATGTGTATTAGGACTGATAGGAGTGCAGTATATGTGATTAGGACCTGATAGAGTACAGTATATGTGTATTAGGATTGATAGAGTTACAGTATATGTGTATTGGACTGATAGGAGTGCAGTATATGTGTATTAGGACTGGATAGAGTACAGTATATGTGTATTATGGGACTGATAGAGTAGCAGTATATGTGTATTAGGAATGATAGAGTACAGTATATGTGTATTAGGGACTGATAGAGTGCAGCATATGTGTATTAGGCTTGATAGAGTACAGTATATGTGTATTAGGACTGATAGAGTGCAGTATATGTGTATTTAGGACTGATAGAGTACCAGTATATTGTGTATTAGGACTGATAGAAGTACAGCATATGTGTATTAGGATTGATAGAGTAGCAGTATATGTGTATTAGGACTGATAGAGTACAGTATATGTGTATTAGGACTGATAGAGTACAGGCATATTGTGTATTAGGACTGATAGAGTGCAGTATATGTGTATTAGGACTGATAGAGTACAGCATATGTGTATTAGGACTGATAGAGTGCAGTATATGTGTATTAGACTGATAGAGTACAGCATATGTGTATTAGGACTGATAGAGGTGGCAGTATATGTGTATTAGGACTGATAGAGTACAGTATATGTGTATTAGGACTGATAGAGTGCAGTATATGTGTATTAGGACTGATAGAGTACAGGATATGTGTATTAGGACTGATAGAGTACAGTATATGTGTATTATTAGGACTGATAGAGTACAGTATATGTGTATTAGGACTGATAGAGTACAGTATATGTGTATTAGGACTGATAGAGTACAGTATATGTGTATTAGGACTGATAGAGTGCAGTATATGTGTATTAGGGACTGATAGAGTACAGTATATGTGTATTAGGGACTGATAGAGTACAGTATATGTGTATTAGAGACTGATAGGAGTACAGTATATGTGTATTAGGACTTGATAGAGTACAGTATATGTGTATTAGGACTGAATAGAGTACAGTATATGTGTATTAGGACTGATAGAGTGCAGTATATGTGTATTAGGACTGATAGAGTACAGCATATGTGTATTAGGACTGATAGAGTACAGTATATGTGTATTAGGACTGATAGAGTACAGTATATGTGTATTAGGACTGATAGAGTGCAGTATATGTGTATTATAGGACTGATAGAGTACAGTATATGTGTATTAGGACTGATAGAGTACAGTATATGTGTATTAGGACTGATAGAGTACAGTATATGTGTATTAGGACTGATAGAGTGCAGTATATGTGTATTAGGACTGATAGAGTACAGTATATGTGTATTAGGACTGATAGAGTACAGTATATGTGTATTAGGACTGATAGAGTACAGTATATGTGTATTAGGACTGATAGAGTACAGTAATATGTGTATTAGGACTGATAGAGTACAGTATATGTGTATTAGGATTGATAGAGTACAGTATATGTGTATTAGGACTGATAGAGTACAGTATATGTGTATTAGGACTGATAGAGTACAGTATATGTGTATTAGGATTGATAGAGTACAGCATATGTGTATTAGGACTGATAGAGTACAGCATATGTGTATTAGGACTGATAGAGTACAGTATATGTGTATTAGGACTGATAGAGTACAGTATATGTGTATTAGGACTGATAGAGTGCAGTATATGTGTATTAGGACTGATAGAGTACAGTATATGTGTATTAGGACTGATAGAGTGCAGTATATGTGTATTAGGACTGATAGAGTACAGCATATGTGTATTAGGACTGATAGAGTACAGTATATGTGTATTAGGACTGATAGAGTACAGTATATGTGTATTAGGACTGATAGAGTGCAGTATATGTGTATTAGGACTGATAGAGTACAGTATATGTGTATTAGGACTGATAGAGTGCAGTATATGTGTATTAGGACTGATAGAGTACAGTATATGTGTATTAGGACTGATAGAGTACAGTATATGTGTATTAGGACTGATAGAGTACAGTATATGTGTATTAGGACTGATAGAGTACAGCAGTATATGTGTATTAGGACTGATAGAGTACAGCATATGTGTATTAGGACTGATAGAGTACAGTATATGTGTATTAGGACTGATAGAGTACAGTATATGTGTATTAGGACTGATAGAGTACAGTATATGTGTATTAGGACTGATAGAGTACAGTATATGTGTATTAGGACTGATAGAGTGCAGTATATGTGTATTAGGACTGATAGAGTACAGTATATGTGTATTAGGACTGATAGAGTACAGTATATGTGTATTAGGACTGATAGAGTACAGTATATGTGTATTAGGACTGATAGAGTACAGTATATGTGTATTAGGACTGATAGAGTACAGTATATGTGTATTAGGACTGATAGAGTGCAGTATATGTGTATTAGGACTGATAGAGTACAGTATATGTGTATTAGGACTGATAGAGTACAGTATATGTGTATTAGGACTGATAGAGTACAGTATATGTGTATTAGGACTGATAGAGTACAGTATATGTGTATTAGGACTGATAGAGTACAGTATATGTGTATTAGGACTGATAGAGTGCAGTATATGTGTATTAGGACTGATAGAGTACAGTATATGTGTATTAGGACTGATAGAGTACAGTATATGTGTATTAGGACTGATAGAGTACAGTATATGTGTATTAGGACTGATAGAGTGCAGTATATGTGTATTAGGACTGATAGAGTACAGTATATGTGTATTAGACTGATAGAGTGCAGTATATGTGTATTAGGACTGATAGAGTGCAGTATATGTGTATTAGGACTGATAGAGTACAGTATATGTGTATTAGGACTGATAGAGTACAGTATATGTGTATTAGGACTGATAGAGTACAGTATATGTGTATTAGGACTGATAGAGTACAGTATATGTGTATTAGGACTGATAGAGTACAGTATATGTGTATTAGGACTGATAGAGTACAGTATATGTGTATTAGGACTGATAGAGTACAGCATATGTGTATTAGGACTGATAGAGTACAGTATATGTGTATTAGGACTGATAGAGTACAGTATATGTGTATTAGGATTGATAGAGTACAGCATATGTGTATTAGGACTGATAGAGTACAGTATATGTGTATTAGGACTGATAGAGTACAGTATATGTGTATTAGGACTGATAGAGTGCAGTATATGTGTATTAGGACTGATAGAGTACAGTATATGTGTATTAGGATTGATAGAATGCAGTATATGTGTATTAGGACTGATAGAGTACAGTATATGTGTATTAGGACTGATAGAGTACAGTATATGTGTATTAGGACTGATAGAGTACAGTATATGTGTATTAGGACTGATAGAGTACAGTATATGTGTATTAGGACTGATAGAGTGCAGTATATGTGTATTAGGACTGATAGAGTACAGTATATGTGTATTAGGACTGATAGAGTGCAGTATATGTGTATTAGGACTGATAGAGTACAGTATATGTGTATTAGGACTGATAGAGTGCAGTATATGTGTATTAGGACTGATAGAGTACAGTATATGTGTATTAGGATTGATAGAGTACAGTATATGTGTATTAGGACTGATAGAGTACAGTATATGTGTATTAGGACTGATAGAGTACAGTATATGTGTATTAGGAACTGATAGAGTGCAGTATATGTGTATTAGGACTGATAGAGGTGCAGTATATGTGTATTAGTACTGATAAAGTACAGTATATGTGTATTAGGACTGATAGAGTACAGTATATGTGTATTAGGACTGATAGAGTGCAGTATATGTGTATTAGGACTGATAGAGTACAGTATATGTGTATTAGGACTGATAGAGTACAGTATATGTGTATTAGGACTGATAGAGTACAGCATATGTGTATTAGGACTGATAGAGTACAGTATATGTGTATTAGGACTGATAGAGTACAGCATATGTGTATTAGGACTGATAGAGTACAGTATATGTGTATTAGGACTGATAGAGTACAGGATATGTGTATTAGGACTGATAGAGTGCAGTATATGTGTATTAGGACTGATAGAGTACAGTATATGTGTATTAGGACTGATAGAGTGCAGTATATGTGTATTAGGACTGATAGAGTACAGTATATGTGTATTAGGTTTGATAGAGTACAGTATATGTGTATTAGGACTGATAGAGTACAGTATATGTGTATTAGGACTGATAGAGTACAGTATATGTGTATTAGGACTGATAGAGTACAGTATATGTGTATTAGGACTGATAGAGTACAGTATATGTGTATTAGGACTGATAGAGTACAGTATATGTGTATTAGGACTGATAGAGTACAGTATATGTGTATTAGGACTGATAGAGTACAGTATATGTGTATTAGGACTGATAGAGTACAGTATATGTGTATTAGGACTGATAGAGTACAGCATATGTGTATTAGGACTGATAGAGTACAGTATATGTGTATTAGGACTGATAGAGTACAGTATATGTGTATTAGGACTGATAGAGTGCAGTATATGTGTATTAGGACTGATAGAGTACAGTATATGTGTATTAGGACTGATAGAGTGCAGTATATGTGTATTAGGACTGATAGAGTACAGTATATGTGTATTAGGACTGATAGAGTGCAGTATATGTGTATTAGGACTGATAGAGTACAGTATATGTGTATTAGGACTGATAGAGTGCAGTATATGTGTATTAGGACTGATAGAGTACAGTATATGTGTATTAGGACTGATAGAGTACAGTATATGTGTATTAGGACTGATAGAGTACAGTATATGTGTATTAGGATTGATAGAGTACAGTATATGTGTATTAGGACTGATAGAGTACAGTATATGTGTATTAGGACTGATAGAGTACAGTATATGTGTATTAGGATTGATAGAGTACAGTATATGTGTATTAGGACTGATAGAGTACAGTATATGTGTATTAGGACTGATAGAGTACAGTATATGTGTATTAGGACTGATAGAGTGCAGTATATGTGTATTAGGACTGATAGAGTGCAGTATATGTGTATTAGGACTGATAGAGTACAGTATATGTGTATTAGGACTGATAGAGTACAGTATATGTGTATTAGGACTGATAGAGTACAGCATATGTGTATTAGGACTGATAGAGTACAGTATATGTGTATTAGGACTGATAGAGTACAGTATATGTGTATTAGGACTGATAGAGTGCAGTATATGTGTATTAGGACTGATAGAGTACAGCATATGTGTATTAGGACTGATAGAGTGCAGTATATGTGTATTAGGACTGATAGAGTACAGTATATGTGTATTAGGACTGATATAGTACAGCATATGTGTATTAGGACTGATAGAGTACAGTATATGTGTATTAGGACTGATAGAGTGCAGTATATGTGTATTAGGACTGATAGAGTACAGCATATGTGTATTAGGACTGATAGAGTGCAGTATATGTGTATTAGGACTGATAGAGTACAGTATATGTGTATTAGGATTGATAGAGTACAGTATATGTGTATTAGGACTGATAGAGTACAGTATATGTGTATTAGGACTGATAGAGTACAGTATATGTGTATTAGGACTGATAGAGTACAGTATATGTGTATTAGGACTGATATAGTACAGTATATGTGTGTATTAGGACTGATAGAGTACAGTATATGTGTATTAGGACTGATAGAGTGCAGCAGTATATGTGTATTAGGACTGATAGAGTACAGTATATGTGTATTAGGACTGATAGAGTGCAGTATATGTGTATTAGGACTGATAGAGTACAGTATATGTGTATTAGGATTGATAGAGTACAGTATATGTGTATTAGGACTGATAGAGTACAGTATATGTGTATTAGGACTGATAGAGTACAGCATATGTGTATTAGGACTGATAGAGTACAGTATATGTGTATTAGGATTGATAGAATGCAGTATATGTGTATTAGGACTGATAGAGTACAGTATATGTGTATTAGGACTGATAGAGTGCAGTATATGTGTATTAGGACTGATAGAGTACAGTATATGTGTATTAGGATTGATAGAGTACAGTATATGTGTATTAGGACTGATAGAGTGCAGTATATGTGTATTAGTACTGATAAAGTACAGCATATGTGTATTAGGATTGATAGAGTGCAGTATATGTGTATTAGGACTGATAGAGTGCAGTATATGTGTATTAGGACTGATAGAGTACAGTATATGTGTATTAGGACTGATAGAGTACAGTATATGTGTATTAGGACTGATAGAGTACAGTATATGTGTTATTAGGACTGATATGAGTACAGTATATGTGTATTAGGACTGATAGAGTACAGCATATGTGTATTAGGACTGATAGAGTACAGTATATGTGTATTAGGACTGATAGAGTACAGTATATGTGTATTAGGACTGATAGAGTACAGTATATGTGTATTAGGACTGATAGAGTACAGTATATGTGTATTAGGACTGATAGAGTACAGTATATGTGTATTAGGACTGATAGAGTACAGTATATGTGTATTAGGATTGATAGAGTGCAGTATATGTGTATTAGGACTGATAGAGTACAGTATATGTGTATTAGGACTGATAGAGTACAGTATATGTGATGAGAGTGCAGTATATGTGTATTAGGACTGATAGAGTACAGTATATGTGTATTAGGACTGATAGAGTACAGTATATGTGTATTAGGGACTGATAGAGTACAGTATATGTGTATTAGGACTGATAGAGTACAGCATATGTGTATTAGGACTGATAGAGTACAGTATATGTGTATTAGGACTGATAGAGTACAGTATATGTGTATTAGGACTGATAGAGTACAGTATATGTGTATTAGGACTGATAGAGTACAGTATATGTGTATTAGGACTGATAGAGTACAGTATATGTGTATTAGGGACTGATAGAGTACAGTATATGTGTATTAGGACTGATAGAGTACAGCATATGTGTATTAGGACTGATAGAGTGCAGTATATGTGTATTAGGACTGATAGAGTACAGTATATGTGTATTAGGACTGATAGAGTACAGTATATGTGTATTAGGACTGATAGAGTACAGTATATGTGTATTAGGACTGATAGAGTACAGTATATGTGTATTAGGACTGATAGAGTACAGTATATGTGTATTAGGACTGATAGAGTACAGTATATGTGTATTAGGACTGATAGAGTACAGTATATGTGTATTAGGACTGATAGAGTACAGTATATGTGTATTAGGACTGATAGAGTACAGTATATGTGTATTAGGACTGATAGAGTACAGTATATGTGTATTAGGACTGATAGAGTACAGTATATGTGTATTAGGACTGATAGAGTACAGTATATGTGTATTAGGATTGATAGAGTGCAGTATATGTGTATTAGGACTGATAGAGTACAGTATATGTGTATTAGGACTGATAGAGTGCAGTATATGTGTATTAGGACTGATAGAGTACAGTATATGTGTATTAGGATTGATAGAGTACAGTATATGTGTATTAGGACTGATAGAGTGCAGTATATATGTGTATTAGGACTGATAGAGTACAGTATATGTGTATTAGGACTGATAGAGTGCAGTATATGTGTATTAGGACTGATAGAGTGCAGTATATGTGTATTAGGACTGATAGAGTACAGTATATGTGTATTAGGACTGATAGAGTACAGTATATGTGTATTAGGACTGATAGAGTACAGTATATGTGTATTAGGACTGATAGAGTACAGTATATGTGTATTAGGACTGATAGAGTACAGTATATGTGTATTAGGACTGATAGAGTACAGTATATGTGTATTAGGACTGATAGAGTACAGTATATGTGTATTAGGACTGATAGAGTACAGTATATGTGTATTAGGACTGATAGAGTGCAGTATATGTGTATTAGGACTGATAGAGTACAGTATATGTGTATTAGGATTGATAGAGTGCAGTATATGTGTATTAGGACTGATAGAGTACAGTATATGTGTATTAGGACTGATAGAGTGCAGTATATGTGTATTAGGACTGATAGAGTACAGTATATGTGTATTAGGATTGATAGAGTACAGTATATGTGTATTAGGACTGATAGAGTACAGTATATGTGTATTAGGACTGATAGAGTACAGTATATGTGTATTAGGACTGATAGAGTGCAGTATATGTGTATTAGGACTGATAGAGTACAGTATATGTGTATTAGGACTGATAGAGTGCAGTATATGTGTATTAGGACTGATAGAGTACAGTATATGTGTATTAGGACTGATAGAGTACAGTATATGTGTATTAGGACTGATAGAGTGCAGTATATGTGTATTAGGACTGATAGAGTACAGTATATGTGTATTAGGACTGATAGAGTGCAGTATATATGTGTATTAGGACTGATAGAGTACAGTATATGTGTATTAGGATTGATAGAGTACAGTATATGTGTATTAGGACTGATAGAGTACAGTATATGTGTATTAGGACTGATAGAGTACAGTATATGTGTATTAGGACTGATAGAGTACAGTATATGTGTATTAGGACTGATAGAGTGCAGTATATGTGTATTAGGACTGATAGAGTACAGTATATGTGTATTAGGACTGATAGAGTGCAGTATATGTGTATTAGGACTGATAGAGTACAGTATATGTGTATTAGGACTGATAGAGTACAGTATATGTGTATTAGGACTGATAGAGTACAGTATATGTGTATTAGGACTGATAGAGTACAGTATATGTGTATTAGGACTGATAGAGTACAGTATATGTGTATTAGGACTGATAGAGTACAGTATATGTGTATTAGGACTGATAGAGTACAGTATATGTGTATTAGGACTGATAGAGTACAGTATATGTGTATTAGGATCGATAGAGTACAGTATATGTGTATTAGGACTGATAGAGTACAGTATATGTGTATTAGGACTGATAGAGTACAGTATATGTGTATTAGGACTGATAGAGTACAGTATATGTGTATTAGGACTGATAGAGTGCAGTATATGTGTATTAGGACTGATAGAGTACAGTATATGTGTATTAGGACTGATAGAGTGCAGTATATATGTGTATTAGGACTGATAGAGTACAGTGTATGTGTATTAGGACTGATAGAGTGCAGTATATGTGTATTAGGACTGATAGAGTACAGTATATGTGTATTAGGACTGATAGAGTACAGTATATGTGTATTAGGACTGATAGAGTACAGTATATGTGTATTAGGACTGATAGAGTACAGTATATGTGTATTAGGACTGATAGAGTACAGTATATGTGTATTAGGACTGATAGAGTACAGTATATGTGTATTAGGACTGATAGAGTACAGTATATGTGTATTAGGACTGATAGAGTACAGTATATGTGTATTAGGACTGATAGAGTACAGTATATGTGTATTAGGACTGATAGAGTACAGTATATGTGTATTAGGACTGATAGAGTACAGTATATGTGTATTAGGACTGATAGAGTACAGTATATGTGTATTAGGACTGATAGAGTACAGTATATGTGTATTAGGACTGATAGAGTACAGTATATGTGTATTAGGACTGATAGAGTACAGTATATGTGTATTAGGACTGATAGAGTACAGTATATGTGTATTAGGACTGATAGAGTACAGTATATGTGTATTAGGACTGATAGAGTACAGTATATGTGTATTAGGACTGATAGAGTACAGTATATGTGTATTAGGACTGAGAGTGAGTACAGTATATGTGTATTAGGACTGATAGAGTGCAGTATATGTGTATTAGTACTGATAGAGTACAGCATATGTGTATTAGGACTGATAGAGTGCAGTATATGTGTATTAGGACTGATAGAGTGCAGTATATGTGTATTAGGACTGATAGAGTACATATGTGTATTATAGAGTACAGTATATGTGTATTAGGACTGATAGAGTACAGCATATGTGTATTAGGACTGATAGAGTACAGTATATGTGTATTAGGACTGATAGAGTACAGTATATGTGTATTAGGACTGATAGAGTACAGTATATGTGTATTAGGACTGATAGAGTACAGTATATGTGTATTAGGACTGATAGAGTGCAGTATATGTGTATTAGGACTGATAGAGTACAGTATATGTGTATTAGGACTGATAGAGTACAGTATATGTGTATTAGGACTGATAGAGTACAGTATATGTGTATTAGGACTGATAGAGTACAGTGTATTAGGACTGATAGAGTACAGCATATGTATTAGGACTGATATAGTACAGCATATGTGTATTAGGACTGATAGAGTACAGTATATGTGTATTAGGACTGATAGAGTACACGATATGTGTATTAGGATCGATAGAATGCAGTATATGTGTATTAGGACTGATAGAGTACAGTATATGTGTATTAGGACTGATAGAGTACAGTATATGTGTATTAGGACTGATAGAGTACAGTATATGTGTATTAGGATTGATAGAGTACAGTATATGTGTATTAGGACTGATAGAGTACAGTATATGTGTATTAGGACTGATAGAGTACAGTATATGTGTATTAGGACTGATAGAGTACAGTATATGTGTATTAGGACTGATAGAGTGCAGTATATGTGTATTAGGACTGATAGAGTACAGTATATGTGTATTAGGACTGATATAGTACAGCATATGTGTATTAGGACTGATAGAGTACAGTATATGTGTATTAGGACTGATAGAGTACAGTATATGTGTATTAGGACTGATAGAGTGCAGTATATGTGTATTAGGACTGATAGAGTACAGTATATGTGTATTAGGATTGATAGAGTACAGTATATGTGTATTAGGACTGATAGAGTACAGTATATGTGTATTAGGACTGATAGAGTACAGTATATGTGTATTAGGACTGATAGAGTACAGTATATGTGTATTAGGACTGATAGAGTACAGTATATGTGTATTAGGATTGATAGAGTGCAGTATATGTGTATTAGGACTGATAGAGTACAGTATATGTGTATTAGGACTGATAGAGTACAGTATA
This sequence comes from Actinostola sp. cb2023, assembly GCA_033675265.1. Classification (NCBI taxonomy): domain Eukaryota; kingdom Metazoa; phylum Cnidaria; class Anthozoa; order Actiniaria; family Actinostolidae; genus Actinostola; species Actinostola sp. cb2023. The sequence continues at coordinate 252,646 of JAUJYZ010000746.1, read as the reverse complement.
TGTGTATTAGGACTGATAGAGTACAGTATATGTGTATTAGGATTGATAGAGTACAGTATATGTGTATTAGGACTGATAGAGTACAGTATATGTGTATTAGGACTGATAGAGTGCAGTATATGTGTATTAGGACTGATAGAGTACAGTATATGTGTATTAGGACTGATAGAGTACAGTATATGTGTATTAGGACTGATAGAGTACAGTATATGTGTATTAGGACTGATAGAGTACAGTATATGTGTATTAGGATCGATAGAATGCAGTATATGTGTATTAGGACTGATAGAGTACAGTATATGTGTATTAGGACTGATAGAGTGCAGTATATGTGTATTAGGACTGATAGAGTACAGTATATGTGTATTAGGACTGATAGAGTGCAGTATATGTGTATTAGGACTGATAGAGTACAGTATATGTGTATTAGGACTGATAGAGTACAGTATATGTGTATTAGGACTGATAGAGTACAGTATATGTGTATTAGGACTGATAGAGTACAGTATATGTGTATTAGGACTGATAGAGTGCAGTATATGTGTATTAGGACTGATAGAGTACAGTATATGTGTATTAGGATTGATAGAATGCAGTATATGTGTATTAGGACTGATAGAGTACAGTATATGTGTATTAGGACTGATAGAATGCAGTATATGTGTATTAGGACTGATAGAGTACAGTATATGTGTATTAGGATTGATAGAGTACAGTATATGTGTATTAGGACTGATAGAGTACAGTATATGTGTATTAGGACTGATAGAGTACAGTATATGTGTATTAGGACTGATAGAGTGCAGTATATGTGTATTAGGACTGATAGAGTGCAGTATATGTGTATTAGTACTGATAAAGTACAGCATATGTGTATTAGGATTGATAGAGTGCAGTATATGTGTATTAGGATTGATAGAGTACAGTATATGTGTATTAGGACTGATAGAGTGCAGTATATGTGTATTAGTACTGATACAGTACAGCATATGTGTATTAGGATTGATAGAGTGCAGTATATGTGTATTAGGACTGATAGAGTGCAGTATATGTGTATTAGGACTGATAGAGTACAGTATATGTGTATTAAGACTGATAGAGTACAGCATATGTGTATTAGGACTGATAGAGTACAGCATATGTGTATTAGGACTGATAGAGTACAGTATATGTGTATTAGGATTGATAGAGTACAGCATATGTGTATTAGGACTGATAGAGTACAGTATATGTGTATTAGGACTGATAGAGTACAGTATATGTGTATTAGGACTGATAGAGTGCAGTATATGTGTATTAGGACTGATAGAGTGCAGTATATGTGTATTATGACTGATAGAGTGCAGTATATGTGTATTAGGACTGATAGAGTACAGTATATGTGTATTAGGATTGATAGAATGCAGTATATGTGTATTAGGACTGATAGAGTACAGTATATGTGTATTAGGACTGATAGAGTGCAGTATATGTGTATTAGGACTGATAGAGTACAGTATATGTGTATTAGGATTGATAGAGTACAGTATATGTGTATTAGGATTGATAGAGTGCAGTATATGTGTATTAGGACTGATAGAGTGCAGTATATGTGTATTAGGACTGATAGAGTACAGTATATGTGTATTAAGACTGATAGAGTACAGCATATGTGTATTAGGACTGATAGAGTACAGTATATGTGTATTAGGACTGATAAAGTACAGTATATGTGTATTAGGATTGATAGAGTACAGCATATGTGTATTAGGACTGATAGAGTACAGTATATGTGTATTAGGACTGATAGAGTGCAGCATATGTGTATTAGGACTGATAGAGTACAGTATATGTGTATTAGGATTGATAGAATGCAGTATATGTGTATATTAGGACTGATAGAGTACAGTATATGTGTATTAGGACTGATAGAGTGCAGTATATGTGTATTAGGACTGATAGAGTACAGTATATGTGTATTAGGACTGATAGAGTACAGTATATGTGTATTATGACTGATAGAGTGCAGTATATGTGTATTAGGACTGATAGAGTACAGTATATGTGTATTAGGATTGATAGAATGCAGTATATGTGTATTAGGACTGATAGAGTACAGTATATGTGTATTAGGACTGATAGAATGCAGTATATGTGTATTAGGACTGATAGAGTACAGTATATGTGTATTAGGATTGATAGAGTACAGTATATGTGTATTAGGACTGTTAGAGTACAGTATATGTGTATTAGGACTGATAGAGTACAGTATATGTGTATTAGGACTGATAGAGTGCAGTATATGTGTATTAGGACTGATAGAGTGCAGTATATGTGTATTAGTACTGATAAAGTACAGCATATGTGTATTAGGATTGATAGAGTGCAGTATATGTGTATTAGGATTGATAGAGTACAGTATATGTGTATTAGGACTGATAGAGTGCAGTATATGTGTATTAGTACTGATACAGTACAGCATATGTGTATTAGGATTGATAGAGTGCAGTATATGTGTATTAGGACTGATAGAGTGCAGTATATGTGTATTAGGACTGATAGAGTACAGTATATGTGTATTAAGACTGATAGAGTACAGCATATGTGTATTAGGACTGATAGAGTACAGCATATGTGTATTAGGACTGATAGAGTACAGTATATGTGTATTAGGATTGATAGAGTACAGCATATGTGTATTAGGACTGATAGAGTACAGTATATGTGTATTAGGACTGATAGAGTACAGTATATGTGTATTAGGACTGATAGAGTGCAGTATATGTGTATTAGGACTGATAGAGTGCAGTATATGTGTATTATGACTGATAGAGTGCAGTATATGTGTATTAGGACTGATAGAGTACAGTATATGTGTATTAGGATTGATAGAATGCAGTATATGTGTATTAGGACTGATAGAGTACAGTATATGTGTATTAGGACTGATAGAGTGCAGTATATGTGTATTAGGACTGATAGAGTACAGTATATGTGTATTAGGATTGATAGAGTACAGTATATGTGTATTAGGACTGATAGAGTACAGTATATGTGTATTAGGACTGATAGAGTACAGTATATGTGTATTAGGACTGATAGAGTGCAGTATATGTGTATTAGGACTGATAGAGTGCAGTATATGTGTATTAGTACTGATAAAGTACAGCATATGTGTATTAGGATTGATAGAGTGCAGTATATGTGTATTAGGACTGATAGAGTGCAGTATATGTGTATTAGGACTGATAGAGTACAGTATATGTGTATTAAGACTGATAGAGTACAGCATATGTGTATTAGGACTGATAGAGTACAGCATATGTGTATTAGGACTGATAAAGTACAGTATATGTGTATTAGGATTGATAGAGTACAGCATATGTGTATTAGGACTGATAGAGTACAGTATATGTGTATTAGGACTGATAGAGTACAGTATATGTGTATTACGACTGATAGAGTGCAGTATATGTGTATTAGGACTGATAGAGTACAGCATATGTGTATTAGGACTGATAGAGTGCAGTATATGTGTATTAGGACTGATAGAGTACAGTATATGTGTATTAGGACTGATATAGTACAGCATATGTGTATTAGGACTGATAGAGTACAGTATATGTGTATTAGGACTGATAGAGTGCAGTATATGTGTATTAGGACTGATAGAGTACAGTATATGTGTATTAGGACTGATAGAGTGCAGTATATGTGTATTAGGACTGATAGAGTACAGTATATGTGTATTAGGATTGATAGAGTACAGTATATGTGTATTAGGACTGATAGAGTACAGTATATGTGTATTAGGACTGATAGAGTACAGTATATGTGTATTAGGACTGATAGAGTACAGTATATGTGTATTAGGAATGATAGAATGCAGTATATGTGTATTAGGACTGATAGAGTACAGTATATGTGTATTAGGACTGATAGAGTGCAGTATATGTGTATTAGGACTGATAGAGTACAGTATATGTGTATTAGGATTGATAGAGTACAGTATATGTGTATTAGGACTGATAGAGTACAGTATATGTGTATTAGGACTGATAGAGTACAGTATATGTGTATTAGGACTGATAGAGTGCAGTATATGTGTATTAGGACTGATAGAGTGCAGTATATGTGTATTAGGACTGATAAAGTACAGCATATGTGTATTAGGATTGATAGAGTGCAGTATATGTGTATTAGGACTGATAGAGTGCAGTATATGTGTATTAGGACTGATAGAGTACAGTATATGTGTATTAAGACTGATAGAGTACAGCATATGTGTATTAGGACTGATAGAGTACAGCATATGTGTATTAGGACTGATAAAGTACAGTATATGTGTATTAGGATTGATAGAGTACAGCATATGTGTATTAGGACTGATAGAGTACAGTATATGTGTATTAGGACTGATAGAGTACAGTATATGTGTATTAGGACTGATAGAGTACAGTATATGTGTATTAGGACTGATAGAGTGCAGTATATGTGTATTAGGACTGATAGAGTACAGTATATGTGTATTACGACTGATAGAGTACAGTATATGTGTATTAGGATTGATAGAGTGCAGTATATGTGTATTAGGACTGATAAAGTACAGTATATGTGTATTAGGATTGATAGAGTGCAGTATATGTGTATTAGGACTGTAGAGTGCAGTATATGTGTATTAGGACTGATAGAGTACAGTATATGTGTATTAGGACTGATAGAGTACAGTATCAATCAATCAATCAATCAAAGCTTTTATTTTACAACGGAGTCTCTTCAATACAATATGATTGGTCTCCCAGAGAGCCGTATATATAGATATAAATAATATTTTACAATAAGTTAAAAAGGTTCTATTTACATATCATATATTATTAAATGATGAAGTTCGAATAAAGTGTTTTGTTGTCTATTGTTTTCATATTTGTTTCTTTTTTTCGTGTTTTTCACTAAATTGGCGCCCTCTTTGATGAATAACATCGTCTTTTTGAGGTCCGGTTACTAAAAACAACTATCTGCGCAAATATCGAACTGACGTTCTCGTTCTCTTTGCAACGTCAAAAATAGGCATTTCACGTTGTAGTTTTGCACAGAACGCCTGAAGTAAAGGCGCGGTAATACGAGCAACAAAATCGTGCAACTTGTCGCGCAAAGTTTTCAGATTGTTGCGTTGCAAGTTGCAGAGCAATGTTTCTCGTATTACCATCGTTCGCGCAACTTGTCGCGCAACAAACGCAGAATTTGTGAAGGACTGTTAATTAGCCTCCATAGACCGTCTTTAAACAAACAAGTACTTTGTTTCATCGCCAAACTGTTCCCCTCGGGAATATCGTAGAAACCATAACTGAACACTGAACACTGAACGCTTCATTCACTGATGATGACCCAATGGTCGAAAACGTTCTGTACACATTTTAAACCTCTAAGCCTTTTATTTATTACAAATCTACAGCAATCATATTATGTACACAATGTTTCTCCTGTTACCACCGTTCGCGCAACTTGTCGCGCAACACATTTTCGTGTTGCAGGTGCAAAACTTTGTTGCGCAAAGTAGAAGCTCTTTCTACTTCATGCAACAAAGTTTTGCAACCTGCAACAAATGCCGAAAATTTAATTTGTTGCGCGACAAGTTGCGCGAACGATGGTAATACGAGAAGCGTAATATCTATGGAAATTGAAAAAAGTGGGTCTGAGCATGAGCCACCACATCCAATCAAAAATCCCCTCAAGAGCCCGCTATTATTGTTTATAGCGGTTATTCTTCGAAATGGACCCATTTGCCGCCGAGTTTTACTTACAGATTTTATACGACAACAAAATTCACAAAGAAAAAACGTCCTTTGTTCTTTCTTTTCTTATTTGTTAGCGTACAAACATTTATATTTTCTACACATATATCATTATAAAAAGTAGCTGTGTGTTTTCCTATTTACCTTAGAAGTACTTTTATGTCGTTTTTAGTGTGGTCTCTGAGGCTGATATTAATTATTGCTCAACGTTCACATCCCGAAAACGGGATGTAGTGACGTATGCGCAGACAAACTTCACTCAGTGGACCCACTTTTATCGTCTCCTTCTAGTCCAGCTCTTCTCTTCTGCTCTATGCCGCGCGCGTAGATAAAATTGGGTCCAGTTCTGGACTAGGTTTACTCTTGAAGGCTATTTTTTGCTCGGTTGACTCTTGTATTTACACTTAGTGAATACGATTGTTTTTTTTTTTTTTTTTTTTGTGTGTATGTTTTTTTTTTTCTCGATTCCTTTTGAATGAGGTTTTTGCCAGGCTTCTCGACGTAGGTCTGGAAAGCAGTGACGTCATAGTATAGTAACGCGCGCTGAGAAGCCTGGGAACGAGGCTACTGGAATACAAACAAGAAACGCAAACACTGACGAAATGGATAAACAAATAAAACATGCAAGCGAGGAATCTAAGCGACTACAAACTATCAGACAAACACAATCAAGCATAGATAACACAAAGCAATTTTAAAAAAACCCTGCAAGCAAACCGGAAAAAATAACGGCTTTATTGAAACAAAAACCGACGTGAGGGCTTACAAAAAATAACAAACAGCCAACCAAACAAATGAAATCCAGAAGAAATCATCTCGTTTAATTACATCCAGCCACTTATAACTCGTGGATTGCGATCACTCGCGCTGTAAACGAGCAGCAAATCCACGTGCTCGCCAATTGCTTCCTTTTATTATATTTGTACATTATATCATATTACGTGATTTATTTTTGTAGATGTTGACACTTATGGCCATTGCCATGGTTTTCTCCATCTCTTCCGGTGAAAGCACGATGTCCTGGTCCAGCTGTACTCCTGTTTGCTCATGCGCAACAGACATCAATGGTTTTATACACGCCCGCTGTGTTGTTCAGCGGCTTCCTAATGAGGATCTGCAAAAACTTCCAGTTAAGCTGTATTCATTGTAAGTACAACTGAGTACATAAACAAATAAATGAATTAATTATTAAACGAATGGATGGATGAACGAATGAATGACTGATTAAACGAATGGATGAATGAACGAATGAATGAATGATTAAACGAATGGATGGATGAATGAATGAATGAATGATTAAACGAATGGATGGATGGATGGATGAACGAATGAATGAATGATTAAACGAATGGATGGATGGATGAATGAACAAATGAATGAATGATTAAACGAATGGATGGATGGATGAACGAATGAATGAATGATTAAACGAATAGATGGATGGATGAATGAACGAATGAATGAATGATTAAACGAATGGATGGATGGATGAATGAACGAATGAATGAATGAATAAACGAATAGATAGATGGATGGATGAATGAACGAATGAATGAATGATTAAACGAATGAATGAATGAATTATTAAACGAATGGATGGATGAACGAATGAATGACTGAATAAACGAATAGATGGATGGATGAACGAACGCATGAATGAATGAATTTTTAAACGAATGGATGGATGGATGAACGAACGCATGAATGAATGAATTATTAAACGAATGGATGGATGAACGAATGAATGAATGAATTATTAAGCGAATGGATGGATGGATGGATGAACGAATGAATGATTAAACGAATGGATGAATGAACGAATGAATGAATGATTAAACGAATGGATGGATGGATGAACGAATGAATGAATGATTAAACGAATAGATGGATGGATGAACGAACGCATGAATGAATGAATTTTTAAACGAATGGATGGATGAACGAATGAATGAATGAATGAATTATTAAGCGAATGGATGGATGGATGGATGAACGAATGAATGATTAAACGAATGGATGAATGAACGAATGAATGAATGATCAAATGAATGGATGGATGGACATGAACGAATGAATTAATGAATGAATCTGAAGATCATAACATAGTTACTATTTCTTATCTTCAGGACAGTTGAAAATTCTACCATGACAAGAATACCCCTTACGTCTTTTCGAGGCCTTGAAAGCCTTCAAATACTGTAAGTAAAACCTGCCAAAAAGTGTGTAAATTAAATCATTTAAGAATTCGGTCAAAGTCGGAATTATTATTTTATGCTTTCTAAAACTCATTAAAAATTCATGAACAATTGGTCCAATCAGGTTTGTCCAATCGGTCACATGCATGGATACCCTGCGAGCAGAGTCTTCTTTTAACCTCCTCCCCGAGAGAGAGAGAGGAAGAAGACTCTGCCGAACTCGTGTACGTTCTTATTTGAGCATGCGCGACGGTTGCTTAGAGACAAATGCATTTCCACGCCCACTCGGATTCAAATATTGTTTCCGGTTCCGGACTTCTAACGGTTTAGCGAGTTGATAAACATGTCAGTGGGCAAAGAAACAAAGGTATCCCTACCAGTAAATAATTATATTATGTGCTTGCTTGATGCTGATGTGTCGTGCATCGGGAAAGATTTGTCACAAGTAGTCAGCTAGAATTTCTCTGGCACGCCCCCACATTCTAGTACATACAAACATGGACTCAAATTCAAGGTTTTTTGCAATTTTCCTCGTATAAATGCATATAACTAAAAAGTTAACGACGGATTTAGTTTTTTTGATCTTTCGTGGACCATATTATTTGGTTATAATTGAAATTCGATGCAAAAAAGTACCGTATTTTTTTAGTTGAATGGGTCTACCTTACAAGAGAATTGGCGTGACATGACCTCAAACTGGCCTGTCAGCCCACATACATAGCTTTTATTGAAACTACACAGGCCTAGTCACGAAATTAACTACGGATTAGCATAGCCCGCGCTTTTATGGACATTTTGATACCAAATACATGTTAGTTCGTAAAATTTTCGCACCGTATTTCGGCCAGTTTTTATAGAGTCCCATACAGAGTATATACACAACAGCCTCGAAGCTCTTCCTAGTATTTATATATATTGATCATTGTATTATTTTGACTCGATGTAAACTGCTGGGCATTCAAAAATATGATGTGTCAGGCTTCTCTGGTGTTGTTAGTATGACTATTGATAACAGCTTGTGCCTTCGCCGTTGCACAAACAAAACTGATGAATCTGAGGGAACTGATAGCGGGTGGAAATACTCAATGCAAAGCAGTAGTGAACCCTTTTTCCATGCACAATTAATGTATCAAGTAAGTGTTATATATGTCGATGTATTAATCACATCTAATCACGGCATGAAATTATAAAAGCAATAATCTATGACTGATTTGGGGATTTTGGAGGGGGAGGGGAGGGGGTCAAGCGAAAATATAAATTAAACTGAAGTACATATTGCATATTATATATACACCTAATTTCAAAAACGTTGTCCAATAATAATCAAAAAAGCCAAATAGGATTTCATTAAAAGACAAAAGAAGTGTACTCAAGCTGAACTGTTTCTTTTGTCTTTTTGAATGAATTCGTATTTGGCTATTTGGACAACGTTTTTGAAATTAGGTGTATAATATTAATATACCGAAGTGAAAAACAATCAGAAACTGACAGGGAAAAAAGAAGAATAAGAATTCGAAGGGATTCGCAGGGGCTAGGGCCGAAAAGACCAAATGTTCCAATTTGTAGGCAAATCTTTTCCGATGCGATTTGGAAGGGAAAAGCTTCTCAAAAACGTTTGTAATAACATAACGAACTCTAGCCGCCATTATACTATGATTGTGGGCGCAGACTTGGCCATCGGTTTAATACATTAATTCAGCCGTGCGCATTAAAAACCAGTTTAAACCGGAATCAAACCTGAAATTATGAATCTCATTATCCAGATTCTTGGATAACGGAATACAAAGGATCTACACGAGTTCGGCAGAGTCTTCTTCCTTCTCTCTCTCGGGGAGGAGGTTAAAAGAAGACTCTGCTCGCAGGGTAATGCATGGATCTTTATAACCCGATAAAACACTGATGAATAAAACATTAGTGTCTATATGAGTTATAAAGACACTGATGTTTTATTCATCAGTTCTTTATCAGTGATAAAGACTGATTGCCTTTAACACATTGTATCATTGTATCATCGTATCATTGACCTTTGCATGGCACCGACAGCAAGTTACGAATATCGTTACGGCTTCCTACTTACGAATACAAAACCTCTTTCCAATTAAGTGGGATGAGTTGAGGTGTATCCTGCGCATGACAGTGATGTCACAAGTACCTTTACAAGAAAGTTTTTGAAATTTTCTTGTATTATTTGCTTAGAATTTGTGTAATACTCTTATAAATCAAGGTAAATTGGGATGGAGTTTTAGAAGTCGTTTACAAAACTAGAGCCCGTGTTTTATCGGCCATAAGCTCGGATCTTTATATGTCGATAAAACACGGTCTCTCGTTTTATAAACTTCACATAGACAAATTATTCTGACATAATTGGTTCAAGAGTTTAATGTTACTTTTTCAGAAATCTTCGAAACAACAGCATCCACACGATAGATCGAGGTGCTCTAAAGACACTTGGCAATCTAAAAGAGCTGTAAGTAACAGATCAAACACGAGAAAGAGTGTTTCATCCGATATCAAAACACCGAAAAGTGTGTGTGAAGAAACGAGGTACAGCCGAACACTTCCAAGTGTTTGATATGTATAGCCATCTCAAACCATTTCAATTTAAATAATTCTTGGAGAAATTAAATTCAAAGTTAAAGTTGACCAAAGTTTATGCTAATTAAGATCACGTATCCAAACCTCCTTCACGGTAGTGATTTCATATTTTACTAGAGATCATTTTCAGGCTAAAACTTGTCACTTTGTAGCTACAAGAATCGCTCTGTTTTGTGAGTAAATTAACTTACGGCTATCGTTGCTTGGTATTTTCATTCGTTAACTTGAGAACTGAAATATTTGTAGCTATATAGAACTCATAGAACGGTTAGTATGTGATTGAGAAAACTGAGGAGTTAGGTTATTTAGTTATCTTTCGTTTATATTGTGATTTGTGGACAAAAGTGGACGATTCGTCGCCAGTTTTTGGTGTTTGAAGCTCAATTCTTGCAAATGTTCGGTTTCAAAAGGCAAAATCACATCTAGATATAACTTGAACTTGAGAAAACAAGAAAAACTAATTGTATGGCTTTTGTTGAAAATGTATTTATTAAATAAAACATGTTTAACAGCAGAAAAATAAATACTTGGTGTCGATCAAATCCACTGCATCGCTTCAAGGTCGTTCAAGGTCATGACGTAGCGTGTTTAGATACTCTCATCTAAAACGGTGTTTTGACCAATCAGAGCGCGCGTTATATCTAAATTATTTTATAATGATGAAATAACTGTCGGTGAAGAACAGTCACAACAATTTCCTACACTCTTTTGGAATTTCTGATTTCAAATTTCTGAAGTATTTCTAATCACACTTAAATCGGTTTAACTGAATCGTTCAAAATAATTGCAAGAATTTCAGTCGGTTTATTTTCATCACAATTTCATTACTTTCAGTGATCTTCGATACAACGACATCACGACGTGGCACGTGTTCTCATCCGGGGTCTTGCCATCATTAGAAACCATTCAAATGTCAGGAAACAAACGATGGATTCCTAATGACGACATTCTTCGACTACCAAGCTTGAAAGAAATACACGGTGTTACATGGAGTTCACACTGTGTTGAATGTACGCTGCTAAAGACCGCTGATAAGCCCAAGAGTAACTTTACAGTCAACGCAACAATGGAAGAAGCCTCGTGTCAAGTGACTTTGGACACGTTCTTCCTGCACCACGAGGAAGTGTCATACGACCGTGCGTACAAGTTCGTCAAGCTTGGTTTCTCGCCGCAGTGTTTGTGTACATCTCATGACTGTCAAGACAACGAGATTCGGTACCCTTACTTCAAGCAGCTTTACTCCGTCCCCAAGCGATTGTTTTACATCCAATATGTGTTAGGATTCCTAGTCCTGATCATCAACCTTGTGATAGTATTGGTGGTGTTTTCGTCCAAGGCTCTTCGCTGCAACGCCTCGTTTATATTAATCTGCAGTATGTCAGTGAGTGATGTGTTTGTCGGGATATACACCATAGGGATAGCGTTCTTTAATCCATTCAAAGCCTCAACTGTGACCCCCACTGAACTTATGGAAAACGACAATGCTGCTTGTCCATATCTCGGCTTCGTCTTCACCACGGGACAGACAACGGCAGTATTTACATCGCTTTTTCTCACCGTCGAGCGATACATTGCCATTATCCGCTGCTTAAGACCAAGGCAAAAACTTGGGTTACGCTATTCTGTGGGAATCTCGTTAGTTATTTGGGTGGTTGGTATATTATACGCCCTTCTTCCGATCTTCGGCGTGAACCAGCTTCAGTATCATAAGTGGTTCCAGTGCACGATGCCCTTCCACAAAAGTTCAGTGATGGATGATACTTCGCTTGTCACTCTAGTGATTGTGATAGGATTTGTCATGGTATATGTAGCAAGCGTAGCATTATATCTGTATATATACTTTGTGTTCTGCAAATCAACCGCTCACTTAGCCATCAGAAGGGAAGCTCGTCTCGCCAAGCGACTGTCTCTTGTGGTGGGCACCAACTTTTTCTTTTTCGTCGTCCCGACAGTTCTCTTTCTAGTGTACGTGTACCGATTCATGGATGTGCTCACCGATGTGGGGGCGACCTTCTCGAGCCTCCAGGGGTTCATTATCATGGGAAGCTGGGTTCCGGTCACGTTGCTTGGAGTCAGCTCGTTGTTAAATCCGTTCATGTATGCGTTCAGGCACCAGAAGTTTCGTGTGGAGATAGGAAAAGTTTGTCGACGACTTGATAAGTACTTTGGTGAAGTCATTACACAAGAAGAAATTAATTCACCTCATCATCATCATCATCATCAAGAGATGATGCTGAGGAAGAAGGAAAGAGAGGATATCAACGAACAAAGACCTCATTTGATGAGACGACATGACATAGAACTATGAACACTTCAGTGGTGAACTTAACGCCTGAAAATTAACCTCTTGATATATTTGTTTTATAATAATTGTTGAAAGATAAGTATCTAAGGAAATGCATGGGACGAGGATTGTTCAATTGATATAATAATACCACTATCTGAAAAATTTCAGTGATTTGATTGGTTGAGAGCAGTGGTATTTCAGCGTAATTTGAAATACCACATGTGAAAATTACAGTTTCCATGGTAACCACTTTTCTGCCTCATGGAAACAAAATGGCGGACGAAACCAAATTAAGGATGTTTTCAGTGCTGAAAGACAAAAAATGAACCATAAACAAGGCCCAAAAGCACCAAAAGCCAAAAGTACATACACATGGATGGTGTTTTAGCATTTCAAGAAGCTTTTCTTTGGATGACTCTGCAGAAGGCAGCGGATCGATACTAGATTGACGATTGAGTGATGTGTTTTTAGCCATTGTCAAAAATCAAAGAAAGATCACTACAAAAGGTAATAAATGAAGCCTAAATCACTGTTTACTCTCTCTATATATATCTTTATATATATCTTTATACAACAATATGCAGAAATTCTGATCCATTTTGACTAAAATACATATATATCAAAAACCTACTTAAAATTATGGGATGGCTAAGCTGATATTTTTTTGTAGTTGTCTTCCAGCAAGGCTTTATGAAAAAAATATCATGGAAGTTATCCCATAATTTTAAGTAGGTTTTTGATATATATGTATTTTAGTCAAAATGATCAGAATTTCTGCATATTGGCTGTATATATATCTTTTATATAATTCAGGTGAAGTTCACCGGTGAAACCAAGATAGTTCTCTACAATGAAGGAGCGAATTTAACCAATGTGTATACTACTCAGTTTTTGAGTACATAGAGTTTAATACAATTTGTTTCGTAGACCGACGTGAAGTCGGTCCACTCTTCAGTTAATCTCTATACACATTCTATATACATTCGCTTGATGTCTATGTGGACTACTGATCAGTCTTTCTACCACTTGTGAACTGGTAGAAACGGTAGGCTTGATGGTTGGTACAAGATGTTTATTAGAAGCTCTCTGGATTGGGTTACATCGGTCTTTCCTGGTTAACTGGTGTTTGTAGTTCTCAAGTCATGGTTCGACTCTCAACTGAACTGTGACCTTTGTGTATTCTCTATTTATAACAACAATAGGTCCACATATGCTAATATGTTATACGTCAGAATAATACATAACTAGGCGTATCAATAGTTGAACGTAATCTTAAAAGTACAGGTTTATACGTAATCCATTCAATACGATTTCTATGGCTATTGAAAGTACCGTGAATCTGGATAATAACAGAATACTGAAATCTGAGTATACTTCGATAGTTATCAAACTACATGAGTTTGAAGACTCGAATTCTGTAACTTATTATCTTAGTAAACATGATATGTGTCTTTGTGCTTTGTTCTCTACTGCGCAAGACATAAGAGAGTTGTTGTTGCAATCTTGCTGGGAAATATATCAGCTGTTGTTGACACTTATTAGATTAGATTTGTACTTGTGAATTAAGCTTAGAATATTGGACGCATGTGTTAATTGAACTGTTGTTCAAGAAGTTATTGGATTATTCCAGATACGACTTTTGACGTGTTACTATGGTAACTAGCTTACTAGAATCCCATGGATTCTATATTCTAGATAATCTTAGTTTCTTGTATGAAATGTGAATATGAGCTTCTCTACATCTACACCATTTATCCTCAACTATATATTATATATATATATATGTCTGTCTGTCTGTCTGTCTGTCTGTCTGTCTGTGTGTGTCTGTCTGTTTATCTATCTATCTATCTTTTATATATATATATATACAAGCACGGCTTTTATGTAAACCAGTTTGTACTGATAGAACCACCGTGTAGAAATAAAATGTATCTATCTATCTATCTATCTATCTACTCTGTGTTGTCATTCTTTGTCTGACTTCGAAAAGCGATCGTTATAAGAACACAAATTTGCTATGTTTTTTTCACAGCTGACTGCTGTGTTAGTTCAATCGAGCGTGCACTGTTGCTTGCAAACCTATTTTTCAGATAGTGGTATAAACAAATAATAGCATGGTTTGTAGTGATATTTGGGATAAATACCACGAGTGATATTTCAAAATTGTTAACAAAATGCCACGAGCCGCAGGCGATATATATATACTAATACTTTATTCGAAATACAGTAGGCATTTCGAAATGGTAGATCCTGAGGTTAGCCCTATAATGTAGGATCCACCAGTAGGTCAGGCCACACACGCCGGGAACTTCGTGCCCTACTCTTAGTCGAACAGTGGTGTGGGTTCTTTTACGTCCCTCCGGTGCAATGTAATGGAGTGTGGAGACACGGGACCGCCATTTAACGGGTCATCCGAGCCACACGAAGGTCTAACCATTTGTAGATGTAATTACATTACAAAGGCAGCACCTTCTCCTCAATTATTTTAAGACCCTGAGTAATGGTCCGGCCGGGACTCGAAACCCGAACCTCCCGCACAATATAATATATTGTATATTGTATATATTGTAATATATTGTAGCAATAGACGTCATTTTCGATATCGTGAGGAAATTTAATTTCAGCTAATTTCATCAGCAATAGACCTCTTTATCTTGTCTCATTCACCGATTCGACTCTGGTGTTCACGTGCTGTACTTCATGTTACTGTCACCAAAAAGTTCGGACATTGTTCGTGAATTGCCGAACAACCGCACTAATGGCTTTTGTACAGTTTATAGACTCGAATTAGTTTTTCGATTCTCTAACTGATATTAGCAAAACTATTTTAAATAAAGGATAAACGAGAATTTGCTAATATTTAGAGAATCCAACAACTAAATCAAGTCAATAAACTGTACAAAAGTTAAATTAGTGCGATTCTACGGCAATTCACGAACAATGTCCGAACGTTTCTGTGACAGTAACATGAAGTACAGCACTTGAGCACTAGAGTCGAATCGGTGAATTGAACCATTTCGTATAACTTGCCGTTGATATAATTTTAATGAGTTTCGACTTAGAAACTATATTTATAAGAAAGACAAACGCAAGGAAATTACGACGTTTCGACATCGTCCGATGTCATTATCAAGTAAGTTTAATTTTGAATAGCAAATAAAATATAAGGCAGTTCATGGTTGATTGAATTGTTAAGAGTGATTTTCTAGAAAAATCAAACATCAGCTGGCCACTTGAAAAAATAGATTTCTCTGAAACTTTGCATACAAGTAAGTATTCCTGCCCTGATTACAAAAATATACTTGTAAGGCGTCGCCACCTTTGGTTTCCATGGCAACGGTCCAATGTTAATTTGGAGTGATTTTCAGCCTCTCAAAAGTCAAAATTTCTCCATCTTTGAACACGTGCTGCAATTTCTCTGTAGCTCTTTCATCAACAACAGTCATGTCATGTGAAAGAACCATCCTTAGTCTTTTCCGTTCACGGGTAATTTTGGATTCCGTTGCTATAGCAACCCTGCACACGCATCGCGGGCGCAACATGCTTTTATATTTTTCAAAATGTCTTATTTTGTCCTATATTTTGCCTTCGATAACTCTGATGGTAACGCTCAGATTCTAAAGCTGCCAATCACATTTACATACTTTATTCAACTGCTATTGAAAAAAGCTTTCAAATTTTTGGGGCCTAAAATAACGGTCTTCTGACATCCACTGAAACACATCGTGGTGAAGCAAATCCTTCAAAATAGCAAAAATCACGGAAAGTAAACCATCTGAAAAGTAAACTTCTGATGTCGTCTAAAAACTAAATAATCAATGATAACCGAATATAACACCTACAATTTAAGTTAGCTATCTAATATCTGAAATAAATATTATACAATGCCGATTAATATGCATAATTAATTTAAAAAATTTGCACGATTTAAATTAAAATTGCTCAAAATTATTCAACTTTTTGATGGTCAAACTTTGCTCACTGCATCTTTTGAAACTGTGTATCCATAGACTATTATGCCGGGAATTTCAAACCATAGCTATTTTGGACTTAACATTCAGCATTAAAGTATTTATTTAATCTTAAATAAAAAGGCGTTAAGGCATTCAAAATAATAGAAGTGTTTTGTGCCACCTTATTATTTTTGTTTGGTACTGAACATAGTCAAGTTACTTACGCCAGTGAACTTGGACAACAGTCAACCCCTGCCTTTTCACTTGATCATCAACGCTAGTTCGGACTGTAATATATAGCTAATTGCATAATCGTTGTCGGGTTGAAAATTATAAATCATAGAAGCTGAGGCCGCAAGGATGGATGGGAAATCAGTTCATGAACCACATTACATGCAGATATATTCAATGTTCTCGTAGTTTTGAAGGTATATGAGCTATTAAACTAAGATCCTACAAGTCTGGATAAAAAGGTCGATCATTTGACAGTGTTATTTGAGAGTTTTAAATTCCCAGAATTCCTTTTGGTCATAGCTTTCATGATTTTCAACCCGACAACGATTATGCAATTAGCTATATATGTATCAGCATTTGTTGACGTTATTCGAACTTGCAAGAGCAATTATTATAAGTGCCTCGATGTATATGGAGCCTTTTGTGTTCCAGTAAAAGATGATATATCAAACTCATCACATAAGCGTTTTAACAGGCAAATTCCCATTGAATTGAACCTTTCGTTTGTTGATCATTCACATAAGTTATATAGCTAATTGCAAAATCGTTGTTGGGTTGAAAATCATGAAAGCTATGACCAAAAGGAATTCTGGGATATTAAAACTCTCAAATAAAACCGTCAAATGATCAACCTTTTTATCCAGACTTGCAGGATCTTAGTTAAATAGCTCATATATCTTCAAAACTACGAGAACATTGAATATATCTGCATGTAATATGCAGGTCATGAACTGATTTCCCATCCATCCTTGTGGTCTCAGCTTCTATGATTTATGATTTTCAACCCAACAATGATTATGCAATTAGCTATATATACTATGGAAATCACTAAAGTGGTAACATTTCCGTTCGGAATTTTGTACCACGTGATCACTTTAAGCCAATCATTTCGTTCAAAAATGGTACAAAACACTCCAGTGAGACAAAATTCCGAACAGACATGTTACCACTTCAGAGATCAGTTTCCATAGTAAGAAGAGATTTGAATATTTTATATAATGTTACAGAAAAATTGAACGCTAAAATATTCTTAAAATCCATAAGAATATAAACCAGATATAAACTTATTTGCTGAACGTTGTGGGGGATCGCTGATGGAGTCGTTATTATGAGCCTCTATTTGCAAACGCGTATTTCCTTTATAGAAAGCAAATTAGAACTTGACATCAAGATTCTAAAAAGGCCGAGTTTTGGTGAATGTTGTTAAAGGACACATGCAACCAATCAACAAACTTTTAATCAATAAAAGATAATCATCAGTGTTGTGAATACTCTGGCAAAGTTTTATAGTTCTACCGTCACTAGTAGTGTTCGAGTTATAACAGTTTGAAGTTGCCTAATGAGCTGTTTCCGAATAATACCTGAAGACATTCTATATTTGACCAAGGTGGACTTGTGACATCACTGTACTGTTGGAAACGCTTCGTCCACTACTACGTTTAGATTGTATATTACATCATTTCTCTATACCTTTCAAACTACCTTTGTGTACTGAAGATGGTGGGAGTCTGGCGTGTTTGGGTCAAAAGTGACGTACTGAACGCGAGTAAAGATCTGAGAATTTTACGAAGATGAAGTGAAGATCAGCCGTTTTGAATAAGGCTGCTCTATCATGAAATATAACCGGCAAAAACAATCGAATGAAAAGTCAGAATCAATTGTTTTCTAAGAATTTGTTTGGAAAATGCATTGGATGGAACGCCTCTTGCCATCCAATGCATTTTCCAAACAAAATCTTAGAAAACCATCAATTTTAGTTTTAATGCCATTTCTCCTGGGTCAGACATTATGATCTGAACTGACTTCGCCCTTTTACTAATTTCTAGTTGCTCATTTCATTTCTGGAGTTCAATTTGACACTGCTGGTCGATTTATGGGAGTTAGGGTCACGTGACCTCTTAGTGCAAGTCGCCTATTGTGTGGCTCAGCACATTCTGCCGTATTCGGTATGATTACCAGAGTATAATCCACAGCTATTCGATAGAAAGATGAAATCATTTGGGGCCGATAGGGTATTATTCGAGTTATGCGCATTTCAAATTACACGTATCATAGTTCGAATTACACGCTTTTTTGAGTTACGCGCTTGACCACACCCAAATCTGTCTTTGCCACACCCAGAGCTTAGTCACCCAGAATGACCAAGAGAATTTAGTGAGTTCGAGTTACGCGATGTGTGCGTAAAACGCACTAAAAAGTTTCGTGGAGTAAACATTTTTTATAAAAGACTAAAAAAACTAGCTTGAAAAGGATTTCAAAATATAAGTACATCGCAGAGGCGTGATCGAGGTAACATGAATAGTCAACTTTACTAAAAAGTGCAGCAAACAAACAAACAAAAAGGAATTCTACAAATAAATAAAACAAGCAAATATATTTTTGTCGCCAGAACAAAGTACAGGCCAGGCATATAGTCCCACCTATAATCCCACCTATATTCTGTTCTAACATCATTCCATGAGTGAGGCAGCTAATTGGTTTGCCCACTCTCATCGGCTAAGTGTGACAGCAATATGAACGTTGTTTTCCAAACAAAAATAATAAGGTGGCTCAAAACACTTATATTCTTTTAAATGCCTTAACACCATTTTTTTATAATTTAAGATTAATACTTTAATGCCAAATGTTGTCTAATATAAAATCGTGCTTTTTAAAAGAAACGCATTCTTATTTGCTTGTACATGTAAAGTCAGGTTGCCATAGAAACCATATGAATTATTTATTAAAGCTATAGTTTGAAATGCCCGGCATAATAGTCTATGAATTCAAAACTTCCAGTGAGCGAAGTTTGACTATCAAAAAGTTGAATAATTTTGAGCAATTTTAATTTAAATCGTGCAAAAAGTTATAATTAATTATGCAAATTATTCGCCTTCGTATAATATTTATTTCAGATATTAGAAAGCTAACTTAAATTGTAGGTGTTATATTAGGTAATCATTGATTAGTTAGTTTTTAGAAGAGATCAGAAGTTTACTTTTCAGATGGTTTACTTTCCATGATTTTTGCTATTTTAAAGGATTTGCTTCACCACGATGTGTTTCAGTGGATGTCAGAAGACCGTTATTTTAGGCCCCAAAAATTTGAAAGCTTTTTTCGATAGCAGTTGGATAAAGTATGTAAATGTGTCTGGAAGCTTTAGAATCTGAGCGATACCATCAGAGTTATCGAAGCCAGAATATAGGCCAAAATAAGGCATTTTTAAAAATATAAAAGTATGTTGCGCCCGCGATGCGTGTGCACGGTTGCTATAGCAACGGAATCCAAACTTATCTGTGAACGGAAAAGACTAAGAATGGTTCTTTTACATGACATGATTGTTGTTGATGAAAGAGCTACAGAGAAATTGCAGCACGTGTTCAAAGATGGAGAAATTTTGACTTTTGAGAGGCTGAAAATCACTTCAAATTAACATTGGGCCGTTGCCATGGAAACCAAAGGTGCCGACACCTTACAAGTATATTTTTGTAATCAGGGCAGGAATACTTACTTGTATGCAAAGTTTCAGAGAAATCTATTTTTTCAAGTGGCCAAATATTTATCAAAATGTTTGATATTTACAGAAATTCACTCTTAACAGTTGAATGAGTACAGTAAATAATGATAATGAATTAAGTAAATAGTTTGCGGGCCCGAACAGAGTCCGACTGAACGTTCAATGTGGGCGAATTTTGCTTTATATAAAGCATCTCGTATAGGAGACATGCAGTCAAGCTTTGTTTTACATTTCTTCAGAATGGAGAAACATTAGATGGTATGGCTGTGGTCAGTCCATGAAGTTCTTTTTGATGCTTCCCAATAGATGAGCAGCGGTGTTCATCAATACGTTGGTGTAAGTGACGCGCTGTAAAACCAACATAGTCCGCATCACACAGACCACATTTGTAATAAATAAATAAACAAAAAGTTGTTGGTTTATGAGCGGTGGCTTTGGCTCTGTCATCTTGATTACATCTCCGAGCTTTCGGCTCGCAGGCTGTAAATCTGTGCCTAGTTTTCTATTTAACTGATTGAGTTGGCGCCTTACGATATCAGCTGATTTTTGGTCAATAAATGGTAGGACAATCCTGATACTCTTCTCAGTGTCAATAGAAGCATTGCGGTGTTGATCATTTGATGTCTTGGTAAAGTCGCTAATGGTTTTATCGATCAATTCTGATGGATATCGTAGCTTGCGGAAGATGGTTTTAATATTCTCGCATTCTTCGTTGAAAAGCTCTGTAGACGAAGAAAGGTGATATGCTCTATTCAGCATTGTTTTCAGCAAATATATTTTGCAGCGGTTATCTACATGGCTTTGGTAGTGTAGTAGAAGGCCTTTATTTGTAGACTTCCTGTGCACGCTGGTCATTATATGGGTCCCTCGTTTCTCTAACATCATTCCAAGAAAAGGCAATTTTCCATTTACAGCTAACTCCATGGTGAATTGTATTGAAGGATGACAGGCATTGAGTGTGGCCAACAAATCTTCTGCTTCAGATACATTCCCCAGAACAGCTAGAGTATCGTCGACATACCTGCTCTAAAGGTTGGGTAGCTTGTTGTCACGTTCTAAAGAGTTTCCTCTATGTGGCAAAGAAAAGTGATGGCAAGTAGGGATCCCAAGTGTGAGCCCATGGCCACGCCATCTATCTGTTCGTACAAGTAGCTGTTGAGTTGAAAGAGTTGATTCGGAAATGTCGAGATTGTAAGATTTACAGAACCAATTGTCGGTAAAGGCTTTCTCTACAAGGAGGTCTATTGTAAAGTCAAGTGGGACATTTGTGAAGAGAGATGTGACATCATAGGACTAAGATATCATTCTCATTGAATGTGAGTTTTTGAAGCTGTTTGGCAAAGGAGAAGGTGTCCGAGATCGTATAGTTGTTGACTGATAGTGGTTTCAGTTTTCCATCAAGCCATTTAGCTAAGGCGTAGTTGAAGGTAGAAGTAGCTGACAAGATAGGACGTATGGACAGCTAGTTTTGCTATATGCGTCTTAGGAAGGCAAAGGTGTGCAAGGCGAGAGCCGCTTTCAAACATACAACGTCGGCAATCGCTTTCGGGAGAATTCTACGAACAATTGTTCCTAGTTCTTTCTCTTTTTGTAACAAAGGATGGAAATGTTTAGGTGGACGACCTCTCGTTCGCGGTCTATCCTTGCTAACGGCGGAAAACTTTGTTGTGTCAGAGATGGATGCTTCAGTTAGTAGACGAACATACTCAGTCTTATCCATATATTCCCGATCCCTTGTCTGGTTTGGTTATCACAATGTCTTCGTTGCGCTTCAGTTGGTTAATCGCTCTTTCGAGCGATTTGGGAACTCTGCGGGCTTTACATTCACTGTAGTTAAAAGTGCAATCGATCGAAGGGTTGCTGTAGCCAAATCCTTCTTGTCATCATTGAGTGTCGGTTCAAGACGCCAACATGCTTTTCAAAACTCTCAAGCCTGTTAAACTTCACAGACACTACGAAAACAAACAAGACATCATTATCAAACCCGCCGACAAAGGTTCTGGTACTGTTGTAATAATGGACAAATCTTGGTACATTGAAGAATGTAACAGACAACTTAACGACATCAAATTTTACCAACATTTACAGGATGAGGACAAAACCGCCCACATACAACTACGTGTCACTGAATTTGTTAACAGAATGTGACAATTACATCGATGACAAGACCAAAAAATACAATCTGACCCCAAACCTGGACGTTTTTACATTCTTCCTAAGATTCATAAAACAGGCAACCCAGGACGTCCTATTGTTTCTTCTAACAGCCACCCTACCGAACGCATTTCTGAATTTGTAGCTTATCATCTTCACACAATTTACCCAATGACGCTATACTTGTAACACCTTTGTAACCACCTTTGATTGCTTTCCGACGTTCTCCCAATCTTCGTGATATGTTAGTTAAAGCTAATTTACCCTCTAATGCTATTGAGAATAATTCTCAACCTCCTCCAGCATCCGTCCGCTGCGGCCATGCAAAACTGTCTTACCTGCAAATACATCTCTGACGGGCAGACTCACTATACTTTTACCTCTACAGGTGAAACACGTTACATCAACACTCACATGACTTGTAACACTAAAAACGTTATCTACATGATACAATGCACCAAATGTAATTTACAATATATTGGTGAAACTAACGTAAACTCAAAGACCGATTTAATGAACATCGACGACCCATTGACAAACCCTATTCCAGATCTAAACCAACAACCGTCTCAGAACATTTTCTTTCTGATAATCACTCTGCTTCTGACATTTTACTTATTCCTATACAACAAATCTTTTCTTCCCGTGACTCTATTCGCAAGGGTAGAGAAGCTTATCTTATAACCAAAGCTAACACTCTTGAACCTAACGGCCTTAACAAACGCGACGAAACTTACTAGTTTCGTCGCGTTCATTTCATATTTTCAGCCATTTATTTTCTATTTTTATTTAAGCTTTATAAAATAACTGCAAGGTTTCTTTCGTAAAAATCCTTTATTTACGCGAGGTTTTACTGATCAAATTTTCAATTCTCCTGAAAAGCGTCAGAAATCGCCCATCATCAAATCAAATCTCACGAAAGAAATCAAAATGGCAAGCGACTCGACAACTTTCATCAGTGTGCCGTTTCTCCGTTTGGTCAGTTTTGACACGAAAAACGTTTTGAAGAATGCTATTTTCTGTAAGAAAATTACAGAAGAATGCTTGTTACACTTTGTTTTTGTATCCTGTGAACACGAAACACGAAGAAAATTGGAGAAAAGCTGAGCCGAATCACGATCAATGACGAAGAGTCGTCAAACTTTCTGAAATATTTGACATCTTGATGAATGGAGCACGAAATCAGGTAGCCAAATATCCACAGTTTTTGTCGTATTTTTGAATCTTTTCATCGCTTTTCTCGACAAGAATGTATTAACGATGGACGTTTCTGAGACATGTCAAGATATGTTTTCTCTTTGACATATTTTACTAGAGATATGAATGTTCTGGCGAACCCGCCGTGTAGCTACAAGAATCGCTCTGTTTTCACTCTTTTGTCAGTATAAATACGGCTATTTTTTCTTGATATTTTCAGCCGTACACTTGAGAAAATATGTTTAGCTATATAACTTACAAAATGGTTAGTATGTGATTGAGAAAACTGAGCCGTTATATTTAGTTTTCGTTATTGTGGACAAAAATAATTGGACAATTCGTAGAGTTTGTTTCTTGTCGTGTTTGAATTCTTGCAAAATTAATTTTCGGTTTAAAATCATCAAAATCACATCTACATAGAACTTGAACTTTTTTTTTTTTTTTTGGACAACATATTTTTTATTTTTTTATTATTAATTATTATATCTTGTAAACAAATTACAATGGTTTTACAAAAGATTACACATACGTACAGCAATTTATAACAACAAAACTGATAAGTTACCTCATAACTAGATTACTTTGCTACGCTCAGTACACTAAATTTACGTTACAAAAAAAAACAAGATAGGCATATTAGTACTATTGACATATATCTACTACCTATTTACAAGTGTTCATGCTATATTGAAGAGAGACTTAAGATATACTATACTAATTAGTATAGTGTTAACAGTCTGTGGCTATAGCTTTCTTTAATTTTTCGAATTTTTGAAGATGCGAAGCTAATTTAAATTTCCTTATTGCTATATTATATTCAATATTTTCAAATAGTTTGATTGAGTTCTGAAATACTTTAAAATGAGGACGTTTTTCTTGTGATCTAGCTTTATATAGATGGACTTTATAAAGTAGTATTATGAAATTTACTAAGCTACTATTACCTGAGCAGAGGATTATGTTGGATAAGTTTAGTTCTGGCAAGATAACCTCATAATTACTCAACCAGTTCTTAATACTAAGGTAAACATTCCTGGATTCTATACAGTTAACAAAGAAGTGTTCTACAGATTCAAGGAAGATAATAAAACAAAAGGAACATCTTGGAGAGTCTATAAGTTTAAATTTGTACAACTGCTTATTTAAATAGAGACAGTTATTTAAAAGTTTATACTGGAACCAGCGCAACCCAGTATCTATAGTAGTTTTATAAATATGAGAATAGACTTCCTTCCACTCAATGTCCGGGCTTGAAAGTTTTTCACTTAACCTTTTTTGTGCTGTAGGGGCCATGAATTTCCTACTTATCAATTTCGAATAGATTTGTTTTGATTTGACTTTATCTAGTCCTATAGGTTTCCCTTCTAGGAGAATGTACTTCCCCCCTGGCAGATCAAAGACTTTTAGTTCCTTATCTTTCAGAATTGATTTCCATTTTTGTGGAAGGGCATGTATAATACCCATCCATAGCAAAAAATCCTTGTTCTCCTTTCCTTTTGCATGAACGTAATCCCAGTTAAAACCTGAATTATTTTCCCAAATATGGTGAACCCTTAAAAAGCCCTTATCTACCATTCTTAAAATGTTACGAGAGTCTATATTAATACGTATGTAAGAATTATTCCATAAGGGTTGTCTTAATACATCCTCTGGCTCATTAATCAACGACTGACTAACCGATCCCCAAGCGTTTAGAATGTCCTCATAAAACCTTGGTATATTTTTGGGAATTTTTGTGCAGTCAAAATTTTCATCGATACATGATGTACCGCCTATTTCTTCTATGTATTTACGGGGTATGACCTTCCAATAATTTTTCCCTTCGTCCAAAAATTTTTGGGCCCATTTAATCCGTTGAGTGATAATCAAAGTCTCAAAATCCGGCAATTTGAGACCTCCCTGATCATATTCTCCAATTATGGTTCTATATTTTACTTTGGCTTTTTTTCCATTCCAAAAAAACCTTAATAATTCTGTTTTTACTTTCTTAACAAAGGTTGTAGGAACATATATTTTTGAACAAACGTACAGAAGCTTAGGAAGAGCTAGAGATCGAATCACTTGAATCTTTCCAAAAGCTGTAAGACTTCTACTTCTCCAGATGCAAAGGATCGTCTTAAAATTTTCAAAAATCCGATCCAGATTTTGAATTTGAAGATAATCGTCATTGTGCGAGACGTAAATGCCCAATATCTTGATTCCTTTTTCATGAAAATTCACCGTTTTTATGGTACCGTGTCCTAGATTATCTGCGTTTTTTTGTACCCCTATCCAACCTATTTCCGATTTTTGTAAATTTATTTGAAGAGATGAGTATTTATGAAAAAGGTCCAAGTTATCTAAAACATGGATTAATGAGTTATTGTCTCTAAGAAAAAATGTGGAATCATCCGCAAAAACAGCCAATTTTTTTCCTTCATTTGAATTTAACGTAACTCCTTGGATCTTATTGTCAGAACGAATCATTACTGCCATAATTTCGATTACCATTATGAAGAGGTAGGGCGATATTGGATCTCCCTGTTTGGTTCCTCTATTTATTCCGAAAAAACCTGTTGCTGTTCCGTTGTTTACGACACAGCTTTTTGTGTCTTTGAGCATAACACCAATCCACTTAATCAACTGATCACCAAAGCCAAAATGCTTTAATACTGCAAAAATAAAATTATGCTCTATACTGTCAAACGCCTTTTCAAAATTTGCGGCAAATAATAACGCCGAATTATTTTCCTTCCTTAAATATTCCATAAGATCAGCAATAACTCTGATTGGGTCCTCTATAGTCCTGCCTTTTTTACATATGCTGCTTGATCTGGGTGAATTAGCTTCGGTAAAAAATTAATAAATCTATTACAAATCGCCTTGCTGCAGATTTTAACATCTACGTTTATGAGACTAATAGGTCGCCAATTGTTTAAAAATCTTACATCTTTACCAGGTTTTTGAATAAGTGTTATAATTGCTTGTTTTTGTGTTGTTGACAGACTACCCTGGTCAAAGCCTTCATTGAGGCAATTTACAAGTAGCTTACCTATAGTTGGCCAAAAAGCTACATAAAACTCCTTTGTTAAGCCATCATTTCCTGGGGCTTTTGAGGAACCCATCTTCAGTAAACTGTCATAGCACTCCTTGAGAGTTAGATATCCTTCACAACTCTGATTCTCCTCATTAGTCAGTTTTGGTGTATCAAGTTCCCTAAGGAACTCCAGGCATTCTTTTTCTGACTTTTCACTTTTTGATGAATACAAATTAGAGTAAAACAGTTCAATTTTTTCCAATATCGTTTGTGGTTTTATAATTTTTCTTTGTCGGATTCATCAATTAACTTTCGTACGTGAGATTTTGCTTTATTTCTTTTTTCCAATGACAAAAAAAACTTTGTATTTTTCTCCCCTTGTTCATACCAAATAGTTCTTGATCTGAGGATTATTCCTTCTGTGATGTAATTACTACGCTCCTCCAATTCACGTTTGAGTTGGTTTACTTTGTTTAACAGTTCTTCATTCTTTTCCCAGTCTTTTCTTTCTTCTATTTTTATAATTTTAGATTCGAGGTCTTTATACTCTAATCGGAATTTTTTCGCTTTGCTTTTTGAAAAGGTTATAGATATTTTCCTCACTTCATATTTGATTAATTCCCATTTGGCTTGTGCACTTGTTATGCCTTGTTCTATGAATTCGGACTGTAAATTTATAATGCCACTGTTCACAGCTTCAATATACTTAGGATCATTCAGTAAGGTGTTATTAAGTTTCCAAAAGGACGGTCCGCGTTTTCCCTCTTGAAACTTCTTAATTTTTATAAATATGGCTGAGTGGTCCGTTGCCGGTGCTGGTATTATGCCTGCATTATCTACAAAGGATTGTAACTCATCGGAAATGAAGAAATAATCTAATCTCCGGTATAGCGTCTGGGTTTTGTTTGAAGCTTTACCTTGTGCATTCCCCCTCCACGTAAAGCGCTTGGCGACCGGGTTCCGTACCCTCCAGATGTCACATAAATCAAGTTCTAATTGAATTGCTTGAATTTTTTCTATTGCACCAATTTTTAATTTAGGATTACCTTCTGATGTTTCTAAATCCAAATCAAAGAAACAGTTGAAATCTCCTCCCCATATTATCGAAGTTTCTAATGGATAGTCAATCTCACTTATTTTTTGGAAGATATTTTCTAATAAGCATACCTGACCTTTTTCGTCATTTGGAGCATAAGAATTGATAAGTAGTGTGGATAGGCCCTGTATTTCACACAAAAGTATTATAAATCTCCCCTGTTCATCTACTGATGAGCTAATGATGGTATACTCTAATTTTTCTCCCAGTAATATCGCTACTCCTTTGCTATTTGTTTTACCATGCGAGAACATTATCTTACCTCTAAATCGTTGCCTCCATTTCGATTCAATGTCTATAGAACTGTGAGTTTCTTGTAAAAATGAAACTCCTGATTGACCGCCATGTTTTACGATCCAGTTAAATATTTTCCGGCATTTTTTGTACTCTCTTAAGCCTCGGACATTGAGTGAAAGCAAACCAAAAGCGAAATCCTTATCTTTTTCTTCAGCCATTACAAAAGTCTAATTTTGAATTACTCATAAGCAGATACGTGTAGGTAGTAGTAGGCGTAACATCTAAACAATAAAACACTAATTGAACCCCACCACAGGGACTAATTATCAAAAACATAGCAAAAGACACAGAAACTGTACTTTATATTAAGGTATTCCCTAGATACCCCTAGAATTAAATTTTGCATAAGGGTGAGAGCTAACTACAATATGATACTTTACCAAAAATATTTTAACGACCGATAGCAGTAAGCCAGAGATAAAGCGAAAAGTTACTAGTTCAATACTGAACGTCTTGCTTGTCCAGTAGATAAAATTGATAATCAGTCTATTTTCACCTTTATCAAAAAGGATAGTTCGAGGCATAAAGTGGCGTATACCTACGGATTGGCAGATTAATAAAGGAACTCCAGATCTGCTTCCTTGCGGATACGATAAATTTTTCCTCCCTTCTCCTTGCGTACTAGTATCTTACCGTCCGAAGTCCATGAAGCAAACCATCTATTTTGCTTTGCCCGCTTTCTAACATCAGCATACAGACTTTTGCGGAGTGAAGTTAGGTTTTCATTAATGTAAATAGATGAGGCTCCATTAAAATCGTGGTCGTTGACTTTGAGATACTTCAACTTGCTCCTTGCCGCGTAGAAATTGGATTTATCTTCATATGCCTTGAATTTAACTATGATAGGGCGGATCTTGGCTCTTGAAGGTATCCTATGTGCAATATCCAAATCATCATAGAACTTGAACTTAACTAAACAAGAAAAACTGTAATTCTATGGCTTTTTTTTAGTAAATAAAACATGTTTGACAACAGAAAAAAATACTTTTGTGGTCGATCAAATCCACTGCATCGCTTCAAGGTCGTTCAAGGTCATCAAAACCATGTTTATGTGCTCTTATATCACATAGCTTTTAAGCCAATCAGAGCGCGCGTTATATATATGTTATTTTATAAATGTATTTAGTTTATTTCTCTCTCTTTTATCACCCACTTGTAACTTTACACTATATATCTTTTTATTTCGTCATTTCCGCTTTTGCCATATATATATTACAAATTAACCATGTAAACTATCCATTTGTACCTGATGAAGACTAGTTTGTCTAGTCGAAATATCGCACAAATCAAATATTTTATTACCTAGTTGTTTTGGTTTTTCATTGTATACATTTACTTCTACTTTGACCAAAGATCATCACTGATCCGACGTAAACAAGGCAAGATTGCTGTACATGGTCGTTTGCTTTCGGTTTACAAATATTTTTCCCGATTCATGGAAAATCACATTTTCCGAAATATCTCCATGCAGTTTAAAACTATTAAATAGATATTTATGCCGTAAGTCACACTTAGGTTCCTTAATATTTTAAGTGGGATAAAGTTGACACGGCTGAAAAACGTCTGCGCATGCGCGAATGTGACGTCATGTCACTTTGGTAAACAAGACGAAAACTAAAGGTTTTCCCGGCTACTGGCTACAAATTTTACAAATATGCAAAACTTAAGAAAAGTTGTGGAAACTTAGCGCTACTTTTTTTAGGAAAGCTTCGTTTTTATCATTTCCAGTTTGTGCCGAACTATACTCGAGAAATTTTTACTATACTCCACGAAAAAAAGGTTTTATTATGGCTACGTTTTACATCCCGTGTTTTCTGCTAATTATATTTTTACAAGCCGTCTTCGTTGGTAATAATACCAATTCAAAATGCTTTTTCTCGCCTCGAACAAGAAGTAAGGAAACCTGTTATGGTCAGCTATACATCTGTGGTGTTACTCTTGCTCGTGCTGGAGGTATTTCTCAATTTAGGAACTAAAGTTTGTATGTTCCACAAAAACAAAATAGTTTGGAGCGACACAAATAGATGCTCTTGTCCGTCAACATGGGGTCACAGCAAGACGCTTCATCGCCACCCTATCCCAAAAAGAATGTTTAACATATTAGATAAGGCCGGTGAAAATGTCGACGGATATCGTCCTGGAACTCACTGGTGCAACAAATGCCAACAGAATGCTGAATTAGAACTGACGGGTAAGCGCGAGACACCATCGAAAAGGAGAAAGGTACGTTCATATAATCCACTTTTTAATTCATAAGGAATTAACTAAACATAGCTACATCAATTTTAAGGTTTCCTGCAAAGAAAGAAGTGTTATTGCTACAAGACGAAATCTACACACGAATAATTGAAGGGTTGTCCATGAAAACGGCCTAAGTGACTTTTCTGATGATTTTTAAAATATTATGCAATTGCTTCAAAAATACACCTACTGGCTTATTGATACCTATATAAACATGATTTGGTCATTTTCAGAGCGATTACACTAGAAAAAGAGCTTGTTTTGCAGTTTGTTTTTCATAGAAATCAAAAATGCGCGTTTTTGACGTCATGACAATGTGCGACATCAGGAGCCCATAAGTAGGAGCCTCCATCTGGGATGTATTCGTGAGACGACCTGTGACCGAATCAGACTATTTTTAGAACACCAGTTTTGCCGCGAAATTTTAACACCAGGGGTTTTTGATTTCGGCTTTGTTACGGAGTTTCTAGCTTTTGGCTTGGTAGGTTTACTAATTGATGTTTTTTTAGTTCCTTGAGAAACAGAACATGAACTTGAAGACTCTTGGTCACTTTCCGATGAGGTACTAAACTCTGCAAAAGAGTCACTGTAACTATCACATTCGCTCTCTTCACTTTCAGTTTCTTCAATTTCGCCAATTTCTTCGTCCACCATTTTGTTCATATGTCACAAATAAACACAAATCATCTACCTCATTGATGCTGATTGACTCTGTTTAATTCCCATGGGGGATTCCTATTGGTTGATGATTAGTTCGCGGGAAAAGGTGTTCTAAAAATAGCCTGATCCGGTCACAGGTCGTCTCACAAACCCAGTATGGTAGATGGAGGCTCCTACTTATGGGCTCCTGGCGACATTTGATTTTGATTTTCTTCCAAAATACATCATTGTGAAACAAAACGCCACTTGCTCAGCAAACTTCCATCTCTCTTCTTGATATATTAGGGGATTTTCAATTCGACTATTTCAGGATCCCTGTTGTTTTCGAACGCACGACCGAACTGCTTTCTGGGATATCATGAATCTTTTTGTCAGCGACATTCCGCATTCTCGTCCTCAGACCCTTCTCAGCTTTCTAGCGAAAAATCGTAGGCTCTGGTAAGAGACAAACCGGAAGACCCAGATTCTAGGTCGTCAGATATGCGCATGCTCAATATTTTCTAACTTCCGGTGACAGAATTGATCAGAACTGTCGGACTTCAGCAAAGTACGATGCTCTAGAAACCGACTTAATCTACATTTCAGCTTAAAAGAAAAACAGATAACTTTTATATAACGCTCGCTTCTGATTGGCTGATTTGCCGTGTTTGATGAGGCTATGCAAACACGGTTTTCGGCCAAGACATGTCAAAGAGCGATCCAGTGAATTTTAACGACATTTGTTTGTTGTCAAAAATCATTTTATTTACTAAATACATTTTTA
This sequence comes from Actinostola sp. cb2023, assembly GCA_033675265.1. NCBI lineage: Eukaryota > Metazoa > Cnidaria > Anthozoa > Actiniaria > Actinostolidae > Actinostola > Actinostola sp. cb2023. The sequence goes on along the minus strand of JAUJYZ010000746.1, from coordinate 220,691 downwards.
ACAACGACCATGGAATCTTTTTTTTTTTCTGGTTATTTTTTCTTGTTATGTTTTTGCTGTTTTTAAAAAGTTTTGTCAATAATAAAATTTCAATATCTTTCACAAATTTGTGAACAATAACGAAGAAAAAATAAATATCTTAACTGCTGAGATTTCTCAAACACATACTCAGTCGTTTGTTGAAATGTAGAGCTAATAAACAATACCATTTCCACATTAAACGAAGCGTTTCTAGCTTGTAGCTACAAACAACAAATTTACTAGCTTGCAAGTACGGCCATAGAGCCGTGTGTGAAAAATGTCCAACTTTACCTCTTTCTCCAGCCGGAGAAAAGTGTCTAAGAGAAAACAATAGCTTTTATAAAATAATTTAGATATAACGCGCGCTCTGATTGGTTAATTACTATGTTGATATGAGGCTATGTAAAAGCGATGCAGTGGATTTGATTGTAAAAATAACTGACCACAAATGTATTTTTTTCTGTTGTCAAACATGTTTTATTTACTAAACAAAAGCCATAGAATTACAGTTTTTCTTGTTTAGTTAAGTTCAAGTTCTATCTAGATGTGATTTTGATGATTTTAAACCGAAAATTAAGTAATTTTGCAAGAATCGAGCTTCAAGTTCATTCAAACTCGGCCGGCACGAAACTCGACAAATCGTCCAATTATTTCTGTCCACAATAACGAAGAAAACTAAATATAACGGCTCAGTTTTCTCAATCACATACTAACCATTTTGTAAGTTATACTTAGCTACACATAAGTCTTATATTTTCTCAAGTGTACGACTGAAAATATCAAGAAAAGATAGCCGTATTTATACTCACAAAACAGTGAAAACAGAGCGATTCTTGTAGCTACACGGCGGGTTCGCCAGAACATTCATATCTCTAGTAAAATATGTCAAAGAGAAAACATATCTTGAAATGTCTCAGAAACGTCCATCGTTTATACATTCTTGTCGAGAAAAGCGACGAAAAGATTCAAAAATACGACAAAAACTGTGGATATTTGGCTACCTGACTTCGTGCTCCATTCATCAAGATGTCAAATATTTCAGAAAGTTTGACGACTCTTCGTCATTGATCGTGATTCGGCTCAGCTTTTCTCACTTTTCTTCGTGTTTCGTGTTCACAGGATACAAAAACAAAGTGTAACAAGCATTCTTCTGCAATTTTCTGAATAAAACTTGAATAATAAATATAATATTCCTAAATAACCTTGTAGTTATTTTATAAAAGAAATAAAAAATGTTTTTCCGTGTTTGCATAGGCTTATGCAAACCTCGGGAAAGTTTGGAAGAACTCTTAGAGCAGGTGAAAACCCTCGACCTGCGGTCTCGACTGTTCTCCCTGCAAACTTCCCCTCGGTTTGCATCAGCCTGTGCAAACACGGAAAACGTTTTTTATTTCTTAAATAACAAGACGCTCAATGAGCGTACACTCGGACATTATGACAATGACAGTTGCGTGACGAGGGAGACTGTGTGTAGGTGAGCATATATAAAGATCTCCGAATCGTCCGTCTGCAGTACGTACTTGGGACGTCCAGTTGAGGTTGCATATTCATGGTCACATGGTTCCGATAACGTTTTTCGTTTTTCGTATTGAAGGCGCGTTTGTTTTTGTTAATGAAACGACATACATGAGCCCACACGAATCGGCGTATGCGTTTGTATGTGAAATGAACGTATTTAAAGCCCGCGTTTTATCGGCCATAAAGATCCGAGCTGCCGGCTTCAGATATATTTAAGCTTACAAAGCACTATTTTCAGTGCTTGTTGCTTAGTAGTACTGCTTCTCTCTCGATACAGCACGAGCTTCTACACAGCATTTCTAGTCGGTAGTCGTGGAACGATGAGTTAGCACTTCTATTAACGATGACCCTAGGGCGAATACTTCGGATTTAGTTTGATATACGCTCGAAAACGTTTTGACCCGTTTGAGCATATAATTACTTCATTAGGAGTTCGGATATCATCGCCCCCGTTTCTAGCCAATCAACCATACATTCCTGGCATTTTGTGTACACCCAAAAATAAAAAATAAACTAGACGCTCCACTAGCGTGAAGTCGGGCTTCTAACTGAAATTGAGCCTATTTGAACTAAATATAGATATCTTATAGTGCGATCGTTGCGTGACTAGGTAGAAGATCCTTTCCTTGCAATTTCAGTACTGATTTCACAAACTCAGCGAATCATGAATGATAATGACATAATTTATTTGGCACCATAAATATATCCATACAAATACAAATAGCGTATGTTCGGTCAAGTAAAAGTACTCCAAAATCCGTCCCCGAACTTCGTATTTTAACCCGGGATTTCTAGTCCTTTTAACATCCAGACGATGGCAGACTTCTCACGCAGCTGCCTTCGATGCGTTAGAAAATCATTCGGAACACTTAACAACGACATCTCTTAGTGTGGGCCCATCGGATCTACTACGATCAGCGTGTTTGTATGTGAGATGAGGGTATTTCTTTCATTCGACTGAGCAATATCTTGAAACTCGATACGACCAAATAGTTCGGATTTTGGCCTGAAACTCGATACGAACAAATACTTCGCATTCTGTGTACAACCAAAAACAATAAACAAATAATAAAAAGAAAGCGTATTTTATAACTCGGGCTTCCTCTGGAAGTGCCCGAGTAAATAAAGATTAGTAGTTGTTTGAGTGCTGTGAGGTGTTTAATTTAGGATAACTAGAGGACTATTTAGTGTGTTTTGGGATCGATATATTTTGAGTGCTCACTAGGCAAGGCAACAAGTCCCGTAATCGATCACCAAGACTTGGTTTCAGTCGAAAATAAAATACTTTTTTGATTCGCTCAATCAAGAGCTTTTGATATGTAATAGAATGGCAATCTATCAGTGTTCTGACCTGCTTTCAGTTCGTTTACTCTAATAACGGACCAGCAAATCGACTTTTTTCGAATGAAATGCTGTGGCCAGGATGGACTGGACACTTCTAACACACAAAAAAGCCCATTTTAAGGGTGCATTCGATTCACCCAAGAGAAAATGAGGTAAGAGAAGGAATTCCTGGTATTGGGCTCTTGACCCATCATGTGCCCCGTTAATTCTATTTTTAGAATCAATCTATCTTTAGAACGGAACGTGATTGGCCAGATCATATAAGGCGAGTTCGCGCAGGCCGTTACGCACGGCTTTGAAATGAAAAGTCAACATTGAGCGAAGTGAGCGAAGAAAATCTTCTCAACTTTCTCGAACATTTTACAAATTTTTACTTCGAAAACTCAATAAAGGATTTTACCAAATTATCCTTTTGGGATTTGACTGAAACAAGACGCTCAATGAGCGTACACTCGGGCATTATGACAAATTGAGAAGGAAAAGGAATCGTAAAAATCGTACTTCAAAACTTCATCAAAGCAAATAGGCCATCATCAACGCCACGGACTAAGCAAGTTCAATGTACGAAATTCGGGGTTAACTCCGAGTCGAACGTATAACACTTTTATGTTTCCTTTCCAACTTGAAGGAAAGAAACGCTCCTCTCACATATGTCACACACGCTGTGATTAAAGATTAAAGCCCATACTAGTTACTCGCTAGTTTAAATTCTCTCTCCTTTGCTTCGTTTGCTTCGCGATAAATACGCTAAAGTTACATACTTAAAACTCTCTCTTTGATATAGAAAAATACTATTTTTAACAGCATTAACACAATAAAAAATATAAACAGAATGTAAACAAGGATTGACTTCATTTTCGCCTCAGATTTGTGTTCTTCTTGATGCGATTTCAAAGTTGTTTTCTCACCTTTGGATTTGTCCATGTTGGAATCACACTTCTGAATCAGTACATCTCATTACCAGAAATTACGGACATTTTACTCCCGCGATATTATGACCAGCGGTCTACTGGCAGTCCGAAATTCTCCTCGAATTTATATCAAAATAAATCAATTTATCAAAACCAAACTACTCTAAGTTTGTTTAGAAATACCAAGCGTTTGTGTTGTGGTTGATAGATTTAATATTGAAGAGCTTGCTTACGCTCGGCACAGAGTACGAACGACTCACTCTTGGCACTTAAAAAGAACACAGGAAACCCAATCCATGAACTATGAGTTTGAATTTCCCGCTTTTAGGAGCCTTCACCTTCTTTGAACAGCAGTATCACACATAAAACTACCAGGCTACTAAGTTCTTGTAAAATGGCCGAATCAAACGGCGAAAATTGCTATATTTTGGATGATTTCTTGGTGATTTCAGGACATTCAACAGCTCAGATGTTTGCTCAAGGCCTCCGAGAAATAGTGCTTTTTCACTTGTGGTTTGCGGCCTTTTATATCATCGAAATCATATTATTTTGACGGATTTGGACTTACTGTGAGTTGAGGCAATGTTTGAGATGTCGGCACCGATGGATCCATGCAATCATCGAAAGTTTAAAGCTCGGAAAGTAATGCAGGTAAAACCTTTTCGCTCGAATTAAGGGTCATGTATTGTCAATATTCGTTGTTGTTTTGGATCCATTTTGCGGCCAGTAGAATGAATTAAACGATGCAAAAATGTTCACAGAATATGTTATAAAGACTATATTTTACATCTGGAGGTCGGCACCTAAAATTCAAAGCTGTATAAATGTCAAAATTTCAAATTATGTTTGAAGTCCCATACATTTCTTTGTGTTATTGAGCGGCCATTTTGAAATGTCGATCGTACTGAAAACTAATACCGTGACGTCAGATGTCCGTAATTTCTGGTAATGTGGCTTCAAGTTGTGGTATACATGCTTGGCTAGGCAGTACTCAGTTGAGTTCACATTTAAGTCAACATTAGAGTTCATTTGTATTATAGTTCTTGAGTTCATTTGATTTGCTTTTGAGCTTGAGTTCAATTGATTACCTTTTGACTTTGAGTTCAATTGATTTGCTTTTGATGAGTTCATGTAAAGGCCCTGTCGAAAACGCTCAACATCTTTTAGAGTGGGCCCACACGAATCGGCGTATGCGTTTGTATGTGAGAGCGTATTTAAGAGGAACTGATGGATGGCTTGCCTTGGATACAACATAATTTCTCTTCTGCACAGGTCAACTGCTTCTTTCACTTCTAGTCGTCGAATACGATCACTTAGCACTATCAGTATCTGCCCTGAGCGAACAATACTTCTATTTTACATGTTTGTGGCGCCATGAATATGCAACCTCAAGTATATAAATAGGCTATTAAAACTACTTTGGCATGAACCCAAATTTCGGACATTGACCTTGTTTACCTTTGCTTTGATGAAGTTTTGAAGTACGATTTCTACGATTTCTTTTCCTTCTGAATTTTTCAAACGTCGAATCGAATAAACATCCATCATTATATATCTGAGAAATGTGTCAGTTCGTTTTACTAACGGATACTTTTTAAACGGTTTTTCGCGGCGCGTGACGACAGTCAGGCAGCAAGCAAAGCGAGATTAGCTATCAAAACAAAATCTACTGAAAAATCAAACCCTTGCTCTCTAGCTTCAGAGACATAATACGAAGCTGCTCAGTAACGGGTTATTAACGACATGTTGCTTTCAAAACTAAGATTCATAATCTACTTGAGTCCTGTGTGTCGTTTGTTTTTTCTTATCTGCTGAGTAATCTTGAAACTCGATACGATTAAATACGTCGCATACTTTCTTCATTCTTTGACCGAACAAAACTACGACTACTACTACTAACACCCATTTTATAACTCGGGCTTCCTTCGGAAGGGCCCGAGTAATTATTGTGAATTTGGGACACTTGAGACGATTCTAATTAGAGGAAAACAGCTTCAGTTTGCCATGTCCTTCGACAGAGAAAACCGATATTAATAAAAAGTGCAAGGAGTCGTTTTGTTGTAGCCGGCGTCTTGTAGGACTGCAGATGGTTGAATTAAATTTTCATGTCCACAATATGGCTGGTGCTTCAAATTTTTGGTGATGTTGGCTCTTGTAAAGTTTCCTTCGTGTTTTCCAACCTGAGAATAACGGCTTGGACTTCGTAATTGTTGAATACAAGTGCCGGTAAGACCACTTTAACTTTAGAGTTTGTTTTCGTGATTGCTTTGACTTTGACCGTTGTGTAGTTTATATTTGTAGCACCTTAATTTTGCTCAATTCGCCTGAGTATTCGTAAAATCCTTCAATGCATAGTCTTATATCCCGTTCATACCAAGGCTTAAACATGGTTTAAGGTGGTTTAACTAAACGGGTTTTAGGAAATTATCTACAAACGCCATGCAACCTTTGGCACAAAACTGCTGGTAAACTGTCCTTTCTGTTGCACAGTAGAAATTCCAGGTAGTTTTATTCTTGTGAAATCAAATGCCCTCGAATTAGAGAAGCGAGAATAAACTCAGTTTAACTAAACAAGGTTTGGTGTGAACGGGGTATTAGAGAATTAAATTGTGGCCTTTTCTCCGAGAGTTGACGATATTGTTTCGCTCAGTTTTGTATTTGTATTCAGTGCAGACTTTGCATGTAAACATCATAGAAATCGTGCGACCACTGCTTTGTTTTCTTGGAGCAGAAGCTGTGTAGTCTTTTGCTTTTCTTTTTAATGGCAAAAAATAAAAAGTTTTTGAATAATAATAATAATAATAATAATAATTGAAATTTATATAGCGCTAAAATTATAAATATTCTAAAGCGCTTTACAAGACTATAAAAAGAAAAATATAAAACACTAAATAAGCTTTAAAAATTTGAAAAGGAAAAACCAAGGTAAGGTTGAGTATTTTAAAATTCTACAAGTCAAGAGTGGTTGCGCGTGCATGGTAACTAAAGCTAAAAATCGATCTAAAAATAGAATTAACGGGGCACATGATGGGGTACCAGGGATTCCTTCTCTTACCTCATTTTCTCTTGATTCACCTTATTCCAGAATATGAATACACGGAATAACATCCCTATATCGCTGTCACACAGCTACTGTCCACTGTAAAATGAAACAATATTCCTTGTTGTATCATAATAAAGTTACAAAAAAGAGTTCGGAATTTTAAATGTGCTGAAATAAAAGTATCAAAGTGTTTATTCCGTGTGTTCCTATTGTGGAATAGAATCAAATGTCAAATCCATATGTCAAATCTCAAACGTCAAGTCCACTCCCATCCCAGTCCAAATGTCATGTCCACTCACAGTCCAAACGTCAAGTCCCCTCCCAGTCCAAACGTCAAGTCCCCTCCCATCCCAGTCCAAATGTCATCTCCCCTCCCAGTCCAACCGTCAAGTCCCCTCCCCTCCCAGTCCAAACGTGAAGTCCCATCCTCTCCCAGTCCAAACGTCAAGTCCCCTCCCCTCCCAGTCCAATCGTCAAGTCCCCTCCTCTCCCAGTCCAAACGCCAAGTCCCCTCCCCTCCCAGTCCAATCGTCACGTCCCCTCCCCTCCCAGTGCAATCGTCAAGTCCCCTCCCCTCCTATGAAAAACAAACTGCAAAACAAGCTCTTTTTCTAGTGTAATCGCTCTGAAAATGACCAAATCATGTTTATATAGGTATCAATAAGCCAGTAGGTATATTTTTGAAGCAATTGCATAATATTTTTAAAATCATCAGAAAAGTCATATCATATATTAGATGATTGAAATGATCGATGAGTTTAGTTGTGATGTGGATTATTTCGATGTAAACATACTCTATCTTCGCCACAGCTAACGATCGAGCGAACGAAGGCCGAATGTTTTTAGAACGACATATCATATATTAGATGATTGAAATGATCGATGAGTTAGTTGTGATGTCGATTATTTCGATGTAAACATACTCTATCTTCGCCACAGCTATTAAAGTGCTACTTAGACGAAAATCGATCGAAATTTAATTTAGCTGAAACTTCATTAAATAATTCTTCAAGGGGCTAATAATAACTAGTTAAAATCTTTTTTCGATATTCCAGTGGGAAGTACTATATTTTTATGGATCCTTAGGTGTCAGTGACGTCATCTACTCAACCCAACATTCAGCTCCATACATTTCTTTGTATTTTGTGAGTCAAAACATCTCAATATTTTGTTCAGATAACAGCTCTGCATTGAAGACAACTGGTCAGACAATCAATCCTAAGCATAGATAATGTAAGAAAACTCCTTCACCCAAACTTTTAGCTTCATAGAAATAAAATAATTCAAGAAACTAAACAGAAAGAAATGTATGGAGCGAAGCTGTGTTGATTGTTAGGGTTGAGTCAGCATGACATCACTGACACTTCTAAAGATTCATAAAAAATGTAATACTTCCCATAGGAATTTTGAGAAAACACATTAACCAGTAATTGCATGTATGGCTCTTTGAGATTATTTCAGTGAAGTTTCAGCTAAGTTATGTACCGGTCAAATCGAAGCTTCAACATCCCCCCCCCCCCCCCCCGGGAAAACCCCGGGCATTTGAACTTTTGGATTTTGGGTTGTTCAAATTCCCCTCCCCCGGTCCAAAAAGTCGTTCATATGCCCCACCCCAGGGTCATTTTAGGCGTTCCGCCACTATACTCCTGTGACAATATCAATCACATGACAGGGCCCACGTTGTCCGAAACAATACAATACAAAACAAAACAATTCCGGGACCATATATACATTCAAGGAATTTATTACGCGACTTAATTACGCTGATAACGTTAACTGAAATTAAATAAAGAAAGTATTGACTAACGAAAAAAATACTAAAGTTAAATTAAACGAGTAAAGATACGATACTAACTAATTATAAGTGTTTGTCTTTTTACAATTTTGTCTTACGTTGACGTGTTCTGTCGCTGTCCAAAGTAGTTTCTTGTGGCCTTCTTGTAGTTGTGCTTGACTGCTTTTAAAAGTACTCTAGCTAGATTTGTTAATAACGCGGTGCAGCAGACTTGTAGTCGAATATATCCACTGTCGTATATTATACTTGTCTTGTAGATAACTTGTACTTTACTTGTATTGTACGTTGTACTTCACTTGTACTTTAAAGTTGTTGTACTTCACTTGTACTTTAACTTGTTGTTCTTCACTTGTACTTTTCAGGGGCGTAGCGTGCTTTTTTTGGCAATGTACGCACATAGCAACGAGCGCCGAAGGCGTGAGCTTCTAGGGGGGTGAGGGGCATGCCCCCCCCTGAAAATTTAGAAATCTAGAGCCTTGGAAATACCATTTTCTTCGTTTTCCAGCGGACTTTCTCGCTACATAAATACATAGTAAAATGCATTCATCACTCAGTTTTATGGGGGGATTTATGCATGTAAAGGTTATATAAAGGATTCAGAAAAGGATTTATGTAAAGGTTGTGTAAATGATTTATGAGTATTGGTTGTGTAAAGGATTTATGTAAAGCTAATGTAAAGGATTTATGTAAAGGTTATGTAAAGGATTTATGTAAAGGTTATGTAAAGGATTTATGTAAAGGTTATGTAAAGGATTTATGTAAACGGATTATATATACCGCTACCGTTATATATAGCGACATAATAACCCGAGGCGAAACCAGTTTTTTGGTATTTATTTTGTTTGAGACCGTACTAACTACAATCATCATTATACATGCCTACAATAACTGACTGAAAGGGGAAATTTACTGGGGACACAATCTGACGAGCGGCGAAGATGCGAGCTCGTAGGGGGTATGCTCCCCGAAATTTTTTTTGAGGTATAGGGTCTCCAAAATAGCATTTTCCTGCCTTCTGCGAGTAGTTTCCAGCAAGTAATCTGCCGTGAGCTGTTAAGATTTTGTCTTAGATTTCATTTTATTTTAAATATTTTTATGTTTTTTATAATATATACATATATTAAGGATTTTAAATTGTACGCACGTGCGTACGTGCGTATATGCACGCTACGCCCCTGCTTTTAAGCTTTTCCTTCTGGACGATCCTTGACTCAAGTTACTTGTTGAGGGGTTCAACTGATTCTTAACTGAGTTCACTTGTTGATGGGTTCAACTGATTCTTGATATATAACTGTCGACTCTGACTGACTGACTGAACGAACTTGATACAAGTTACTTGGGCGTATTTATACTTTTACTTACATTACATAATCACATGTGAATTTACATTACTTAATGACTAACGAACAATAACTATGCGTGCCGGAGAGAGAAACAATGTGAAACAATGGAAGGAATACAATTGATCTAAACGAATTTTGTAACAACTCCCGCGACATATAGCTAGTAGTCTAATCAGCACAATATAGTTTTTAGTAACAAATAACTTGTATTATATAAATTCTTATGACCTGCATGTGAAAGGTCGTTGAAGCGAAAAAGTGACTACGTCGAGACACGAACATCAAGCGATATAAGTTAGTATTATGAAATAATCGATCTCGCAATATTAAAATCTCTTTAGCTTTTGTCCCATGCATGCTTCTTTTGTTACTTGTCTAGTGCACGAGCATCCTCGGGAACCCAGGGGTATATTCTGTCGCTCGTTACTCGCTCCCAGAGAAATACCCCTGGGAACGAAGTCTGTTGGAACTTGTTCCGGAAGTCAAAATTACTCTCGTTTCTGATTGGTCGACCTTATATGGTCGACCAATCAGTATCAAGTATTTCTGGTTTGAATAGGACAGCCGCCATTTTGAATTTTGATTTCCGGAACAAGCTCCAACAGACTTCGTTTCCAGGGGTATTTCTTTGGGAACGAGTAACGAGCGACAGAATATACCCCTGGGTTCCTGAGGATGGTGCACGAGCTAAGCTTAAATGTATATAAATATGGATAGATTTCTAAAGCCTAGTTCACACTAGCGTCGTAATCGTACATGTAATTGTATAAAGGAGCGTTAATTAAAACCTAGTGTGAATCAAAGATTCACAAAGGTCGTTACCAGACTTTAAAATGTCACAAAACAACACAGGAGCGAGGTTTCCATTCTGCTTAACGTCGTATTGATTCACACTGAATACAGCTAGTCTCTTGCGATTATCGTCGCTTTCATCGCTAGTGTGAACGATTATTTTTAACTGAAAGCTCTCGAGAACACATAACACGAAATCGAGGCAACTTGTTCAAATTCCCCACCCCCTCCCATGCGGTGGTCAAATTCCCCACCCCCGGGAAGAATAAACAGTCAAATGCCCGGGGTTTGCCCGGGGGAAGGGGGGGGGGGGGGGGGGGGGGGGGGGATGTTGAAGCTTCGATTTGACCGGTACATTAAATTTCATCCGATGTTCGTCTAAGTAGCACTTTAAACGATCGAGCGAACGATGGCCGAATGTTTTTAGTAGAACGACATATCATATATTAGATGATTGAAATGATGGACGAGTTTTGTGATGGTAGCATGTGGGTTGATGGGAAATTCTCCAACGGAACGAACAGTACCGACAGTACCGCTCGCCGACTATTTAGCCCAGGCACGAATCTCACAGAAAAATATATCATGGGATTCCTGTGGTAGCATGTGGGTTGATGGCAGGGGAGGGGAGGGGAGGTCCGCCAAGCCTCTGTACGAGATGGGTTCCCTGTGGCCAACATATCTAACGGATCGACTTGTAAAACGTTTCGGCCACCGGAATCCGGTAGCAGTATTGGACATGTATGACTGTAACGAATCAACAACAGAATAAAAATATTTTATTTGCTTGAGAATTTGCATCTGTCTTTGTAATTCTTCTTGCGCACTTTTAATTTAAAAGTCTAAGTTTTAAAGTGTTTTCTCAAAATTCGTAAGGGAAGTATTACATTTTTATGAATCTTTAGAAGTGTCAGTGACGTCATCTACTCAACCCAAACAATCAACACGGCTTCGCTCCATATATTTCTTTGTAATTAGTTTCTTGAATTATTTTATTTCTATGAAGCTAAACTGTTTGGGTGAAGTAGTTTTCTTACATTATTTGTGCTTAGGATTGATTGTCTGACCAGTTGTCTTCAATGCAGAGCTGTTATCTGAACAAAACATTGATATATTTTGACTAAAAAAATACAAAGAAATGTATGGAGCTGAATGTTGGGTTGAGTAGATGACGTCACTGACACCTCTAAAGATTCATAAAAATATAGTACTTCCCTCTGGAATATCGAAAAAAGATTTTAACTAGTGATTATTGCACCCTTGAAGAATTATTCAATGAAGTTTCAGCTAAATTCAATTTGGAACAATTTTTATCAAGTCTATTTTTCGATCTATTTTAAAGCAATGGTTGGGCTGCCTGTGGCCCAACATTATATGTTACTCAACAGTCCGAGTCCGAGTCCGAGTCCGAGTCCGAGTCAAGTCCGAGACCGAGTCCGAGTTCGAGTCCGATCCGAGTCGCTTTCGAGTCCTCCCCCTAGAGACACGAAGCAATGTAATTACGTGACCTGTTCACCAAGATGGCGGGAAGGTTGCGAGTGTGTGTCTTTGGCTCTTTCACCCCGTTAAAACTCGTTTTCCTTTCCAGATATAAGGTTTTTAGTAGAAGATATTGATGATATGGAGGAAGATCAAGATGATGGTATGTTATTTGCATTATATTATCGTAGTTTCGAGCTTGTCGTATCGTTTCACTGCGAGATTTGGTTCAGTCAGGGCGTGAAAGTTATGACGAATTTTAACTTTGGATGGTTTTATCACAGAAGAATGCGCCCTGGAGCAGCATGACCCTGCTATACTCGATCCAATATCTCCTGAAGAATTACGGAGTCCCATTGTAAGGATGGAGAAATATATGCACAGTGATGTGATAAGGTAAGAAACCCCTACAACACACGTGGATTGTTTGCTGTAGTTTATAATCATGGTGGATTTATCATTGCTAGGCAAATGGCTGCTACATACATCAATTGCAAGGAGACCTTAAATGTTTGTCGTTCAAAGGAGGACGTGTATCATGTTCTACGAGTTGTCGTTCGCCTGACAGAAGACATCGGTGAGACTTGCATTCTTTCTAAAGTATTTCATTAGTATTTCTCGAATGGTTTCTCGTCTTTATTGATTTTTTTTGACGGATTCCTTTTATTCCTGTGTGTTTATATTAACTAAAGATATCATACAGTAAGTGTATTTTTACTCGTAAAACGTCCCACTATTATTGGACCATAAACTGTGTTTATGATATCGAATATCCATGTTAATTTATTTTATTTGAAGTGTGTTAGAAGTAAAGGGTTTTCTCCATATAATATATTTGTATAGGTTTACACTATTAATGGTATCATAGGAAAGTTTACACTCTTTATTATCTAAAACTAATATTACATAAATGTACATTATAGGTAAACAATTATTGCTAATATCATACAAACATTGTTAACATAATTTATTACATACGTTGTACATACATTACCCTGGTTCTAGACGTTACCAGAAATATGAGACAAGATGGCCGCCGCGCATGCTCACTTTGCACGAATACGATCACAAAATGGCTAATACAATTTACAGTAAATGTATGAGGACTTTGGATAAATATTGGATTTTATTTCCACGTCGCTATTTTACAAACTTCGGGTAGCTTGAAATACAATTAATAGTTCTTAGGTGACGTTCTCACAATAAAATCAATTGAATTCCGCTTCGAAAAAGTGGTTCCTTTACGTAGTTTCATAAGTCACCTAAGCGTCTATACATGGTCACCATGGAATCTAGAATCGGGCCATAATTGCCAAACTTTGTAAATTCCTACCTTCTAAACTGTGAAGAGTGCAATTTTCGGGTAGCTCGTTTGGTGTGTAGTGTCCATTCGTGAAACATTTGCACCTAATAACTGCTCTAAATAACGAGTATAAAGTGGTTCCACTTGTCGATAAACACAGCTCACTTTTGGAGTTGATCAACAAGAACTGTTCGCCATTTTCAAGCGTCTATGAGCACGGAAAGAGCAAAATTACGCTGCCTCCTGTTATGTTTGGCTGCCATTTTGAATAGAGCTTTGCAGTCTGGGAATTTTACGTGTTATACCGCTGTTCTATGAAGCTTGGGGCTCCTAAATAGCGCGAATTTTGAACTCATAGTATACAGATTGGGTTTCCTGTGGCATATAGAAAATATCAAAGTGCCTTCCGTGACTCGTTCGTACTCTGTGCCGAGCGTAAGCGAACACTTTATTTTTAAATCTATCCGCCTCAAAAGAAGCGCTTGATATTTCTAAACAAACTTAGAGTAGTTTAATTTTAATAAATTTATTTATTTTGGTTGAAATTTCGAAGAGTATTTCGGACTGAAGGTAGACCTCTGATCTAATATCGCGGGAGTAACATGTCTTATATTTCTGGTAACGGTCTCGAAAGTCGGGAACCAGGGTATACATACATAAGCTTACATTCTTTATTTGGTAACGAGGCTGATGTGGATCTACATTACTATAGTGGTACTACATTATAGGCACTGCAATGAACTCATAGCCATGTTTAATAATGTACAGGAATTTTTTTCAGTTCTGGGACTGGCTGAGAGTGTTCCATATTCCCCCCTCTTAATTGTACTAAATTTCAAGGGGAGCAAGGCCGATTTAGACAGCACAACGTTTGCCTACAACTGTTGCACACAACTTGCTTATAACTTGACTTATGTACCATTTACACAGCTACAACTTTTAGCTTGCAACACTACAAAATCGTGTACAACTTGCTTAGTTTGTTATGATAAACTTTTCGCTTTCTTTGTCCAACCATTCTTGTTTTCATCTCTTGGTGGAAACTGCAGACCATTGCAAGCGATTAAAGCGATGTTTACATTTTCTGCCATTTTTAAGTGAAAGACGCTACCCAACTTTGGCAAAATTGTTTTAAGATACACCATTTTTTACCTTTTTTGGCCACAAATGTTTTGAAACATGATTCAAAATGATTTACTGATTTACACAAAACAATTTGTGGACGCTGGCCATTTCTTGATTATTGTGATGTGTAATTACTTAAGTTACTGTAAATGTTCTAATAGAAACCCAGTGCTCTAATTGTGACCCATGATCTATTAGACCTTATGCATAATGACGTAATATGACTACAACTACCAGAATGCTTTGCGCATCTTCTTTTGTGAGATAATTAGTACCCTTTATCTTAGTGAATTGTGAACTGTTTATTAAACATTACTTGGCAACTAAAACTGAATTGAATGAATTGAATGAATTACCTCACGAGTGAATAAAAAGCTAGATAACAAAAAGAAAATTCGCAAAGCATTCTGGTAGTTGTAGTCATATTACGTCATTATACATAAGGTCTATTGTAACCCACCCTAAAAATCAATCAGTAATAGTTACCCAGTGCTTTAATTGTAACCCAGGGAGCCACTATTAGAACCTTTTTTTTTCAAATCCAAAACATGCAAGGATAAAAATATGTGTTGATATTGATGGTATTATTAGGTCTACTGTTACGTTTGTGGTATATCATGCTCTTATTGGATGCAGTGATTCCAATGATGGTCCTTGGTCCTCCGCTCTGACTTACTCCCCATTGACATTGTAGGATTTTGTGTTCTACTATTGTTTGGATTTCGACCAATCAGAGCGAACCTTATAGTTTTCACAAAATGTTTTTCATGTTGCTGTGCTTAAGGCATGCCCGCCGCTATGCGGCGTGTCCCCCATGTGACCACTATTAGTCTTATATACCAATCCTTCAAGTGTATTCGTCACTTGACGCTTCCAGTGCATTTCAGTCAGTAGTTCTGTTGTTACGTTTCTGCCAGTCCCTTAGTCTGCTTTTCCCGCAATTACACTCATTTAGTTCTAGTTGTACCATGTCAGTTACACATTTAAACAGCCCTCGTTTATTCATATACTTGTTAACTTGTAACTAGTTATCGGTCTATCAACTCTCTACATTGTACACTATTACCTCATACTTTGAACACCGATAAACACTGATTTGCTGGATGGCTACCCTCCAACTTGTATTGTCGTTATCACTTAAATATGAAACGTTTTCTATTCGGCTGAGCGAAGAGAATAGAAGTGAGGTATGCAAAGAATGCGAAGTCCGCCATTGTCAAAATAACAGAGGCATACATGTAGGTTAAACCAAGAATAGAGTAATCGTGGGTTTGAAATTTGCAAGGAATTGCATACTGTCTTGTTCTCAGTCTCAGGACAAATATGTTTTAATAGCGCTTTTAGAGTCTTTAGAAGTGGTATCTGAGCTTCTCTGTGCAGTTGACAGTTGAACTTGAAGCGGCTGATAGGCCGCTTGGATGGGTGAAATTAACTCACTGATTCATTTGAATTCAGAAAAATTAGCATATGAATTTATATGTTTTAAAGAATGAGAAATTGACTTTGTGTACGCCCCCAAACTCGACAGTATGGAAAGCAACCGCAGCAAAACCATGATCGGCACGTGTACAACATGTATACATTTTGTCTGCGCATGCGTTAGAATTCAGATTTGAAAGTGATTTGCCGCCATTTTCTTTGCAAATTGCACTGCGGTGGGAGATTTAGTGAGCGATCTTCGTCTCTAGAATGATGTTCAAGAAAATATTTGAAAGGAAATCAATAGTCTGCCTACTTTTGTTTTGCTGTAGATGATTTTTTTCCGTATAAGGGTCGTAGATGATAAAATATCAAGGAACAAAATCCGCCAAAACAAGGAGTTATCCTAAAACCAGCTACATTGTCCTTTGGGTTTATTCTCATTGAAGATGTTTTCAAGAGATACTTCACAGTGAACGTTAGTAATGACACATTGAAGGTCACATTCTGTGAATTAGAGTTCTCTACATTCAAGTATTCTCAAAGTATTTTGCTCGGTTCAGTTGGGTATTTATCATTTTTGCACATGTTTTCCTAAACATTCCTACCTAAAGTACAATACTTATTAACTAGCCCCCCAGCCGAAAATAGCACAAATTGACTTCTTCTAAGCTTATTCTTTGCATTCGAGAACTTATTTTAAGCTGAAAAATTGTCCCTCGATGTGAGATTGTATTATTTTGGTACTATGGTATCAGTACACTCTATTTGTTATGATGTTGACTGATTTTCATCGCTGGTGTATACCATATTACAAACACTCTATGTGTTGAAGTTTATTGTAATGGATAGCTTAATTCTTCATTTTTTTGGACTTCTTAGAATCAGCTCTAAACCGTTTGATATAAGTTTGATTCACATTGAGTTTTTATTCAGCATTGTGTTTGTGAATCGTTTATCTGAATTGGTGACGTGTCAAACTAAGTTTTAAGAAAACCTCTCTTAGTAGCTCACCCCCCAGCAATTTTCTTCCGTGATTTATTGCTTCACTCATGATAGTTTCGTAAGGTCTTGTTTGTTGGAGTTGAAAAATTGTCCCTCTTGCTTTGTGGTGGATTTGAAGTGTCCAAGTATCACTCATTCACCCGACTTCTCCGTAGGAATGTTGCCTTGTTTTGGCGGATTTTGTTCCATTATACGGGAAAAAAATATCCACAGCACCACAAAAGTAGGCGGGCTATTATTTCCTTTCAATGATTTTCTAAAACTTCATTCTAGAGACGTAGATCGCTCACTAAATCTTCCACAGCAGTGCACTTGTCAAAACAATAGCGATACTTCATGTTTACAAACATTAACATTGTGATGTAAATGTGCCAACCATTTCCACAAAGACTTCTCACACGTTTTGTTTCAATCGATCTCTGGTTGGCACATCGTTGGCACATGAATAACAAAAGCTGAAGTGTCGATTATGCAAATAGGTACTTTGAAATCTGAATCCAAACGCATGCGCAGACCAAATGTACACAAGCTCACGTGTACAGTTTTGATGTTTTGCATTCGGCGTAACTCTAATTTACATGTAATGGCTGCCGGTAAACATTGACAAAGTTAGTGTGAATTTCAATGTTTCCGTTAAAAACAATACGCTGTGTATTCTATAATATGGAAGATTGTATTTTATTTGGATGAATAGAAATAATTATTACAATGATCTCTGTGATCGTAATTTATTTACATTAGTTTAAAATAATAACATCAGAATTTTTGTCTTTTTCAGTGAAATACTCCATAACTTTTGGCTTAAATCAGTTTTAGTTCCTTGATTGGCTCGTTGGTATATACTAAAACAATTATTCTCTTCACTGTCGGTGAATAGCTAGTAGCTAGTAGCTTTACTTTACCATAAGGCGAGAAATATCCCAAAAGTTTAAATGAACTCTTGAAATCACGATCCAATGCAATCCTACGACTGATTCCAAAACGTTCCTTTCCCGAAACCAACTTTCAGCATTATCAGTTCTAAAATCTAAGGTTCATTAGTGTACACGTGAGAATGTTCTGTTTGAGACACTTGATTGACACATGATGTGTGAGCACGTGAAATTCTACAGACGGAACTTTACGCTCATTTTGATGTTGAAAAGTACTTTACTCTAATTTTCAGACCCCATTTCAATCATCGTATTCATAATTTGAGTATCATAAGGCATGTGATTAGTCGTCTTGTTCGTTCATTCGTTAGATGTGAATGTTTTTGGCTTCATATTTCTGCTGTACAATTCGATAGTTCTAAAACTCAAACTGGAACGTGCATGTGAAAGATTCGAAAGTAATTCACAATTAGCCATTACCAAGACGAGCAGGGGACTGGGACCAAGTCCGTAAAACTAATTCAATAAGAAACTAGCAAAAGTGGTCATCATTTTCTGAGAGAGCAGATCAAACTTATCTTGTCTGGAAAGTTTGGTGAACTTCGGCTTAATATTGACGATGCTAAAGGGCATCAAAGATGTCTATTTCCCCATACAAACTCTGTAAATTTTTGACGTTGTCCAGCCAAACAATACATTCTCTGTAAAATTTTGGCTGGACAACACAATTTCAAAAGTTTATAATTCCGACAGAATTCACTCAAATTACATCACACTTTGTACAGATACTAATTTCAATTACATTAATTCTAATAAACTCGTTCCCAGTCCACTGGTCATTTAGGTAATGGCTAATATCGGTTGTCAGCCGCGATATTTCGGTTTGGCGATTATTCAACAGGTACGTAACCCTAGGCCTAGCGCATGTAAATGAAGAAACAATAATTAATCAAGTCATACCGCTGTTAATTGCTAATACAAAGTTGTTATTATGGTGGAAAATAAACCTAACTACAAGAAAATAAAACAACATTTCGATTACTCTACTTATAATTAGACAATCTTTCACTATCATTACATTCAGCAAGTCAGACAGGCGCCAAACATACATGCTTACATTTTTAGCTTGTCAATTGCACCTTGTTGATGTTTTGCTAAACACTCAAAGACATGTAAAAAACTGAAAGTATGGTAAATCGGCGAGGAAAATATTGCCTAACTGATCGATCAAATCATATATTGCATCATCAAAGAGATATTTCTGTTAGCTGATATTTCGCTTAGGCGATATATCGGTTACGGCCAGACGATATTTCGCGAAAGCGATATATCGTCTAAGCGATATGTCTAAGCGATATATCATTTGTTTCTCAACCGAAATATCGGTTGCGGCCAGCCGATATGCTGTCTGAGCAATATATCGTCTAAGCGATATATCGTTTAGGCGATATATAACCGATATATCGCCACGTTTGGCAATATATTGGCAAATGAGGCGATATATCGTTTCGGTGCGTGACAAACTTTTGAGCGGTACTGTATTAGGTTTCACATTTAAAATCTACCAAAACAGCTTTATTAAGAAGCCCGAGTTCACGCTAGTAGAGCATCTAGTTAATCTATAAATACTGAACGCTTGTATCTATATGAGACAGAACATCATTTCTTGCCACAAAATCCTTCTGGGTTATATTTGGCAAGATCTTGCAAAAATCGCAACTTCCAACACCCATGAACTTATTACGAAGGGGGCACTTATTGAATTTTTCAGAAAATAACAAAATCTGAATCGATATAACAGAACTTTATTAACGAGAACTGGAACAGTAACAAGAATTCATATGGTAAAAAAACGGCTTTGTACATTCATGGATGTTGGCATGTTGATTTTAATCCAATATTCACGTGGTTCTATTATTGAGTAATCATTGACCAGATTTTTTTGTGGGAGGGTCACTTTTTCGCTTATTTCAAAAGTCGAGGTCGAGGGGAGTACTTATTCGGGAGAGGGCGCTTATTGGAAGGAGGGTGCTTATTCAAATCATATATAGATACACCTGTAGATGATTTCAAAATGTGGTGACAACAACAGTCATGTCATTTGTCTTTTGGCATACTTTTGTGTTCTCACTGGTCACATTTTGACATCATGTGCATGTACATTTACATGTACAGGTGCATCTATAATAAGTTATGAGTACAGACACACTGCAACATGGAATCTATTTGTTCAATATTACAATACATGTATTGATTAAATGTCAAAATCAACTGTTCCTAAAATTGACAGGTTCTAATCATCAGTTACATGTATATGTCATTATATTATGCAAATGTTTGCTTTAAGCAAATAAAATTGTGTTTTCCCTGTAACTGCAATATTTTCAAACCATAGATTAAAAAGAATCCTCTGATTGGTTGGTTTATGAGAAGAAATGAGCGTCTGGTTTTGACATTGTGTGTACATTGTAATCATATATTTATATAGAGTAATATATATTTCTTGGTGAAAGTTACTTTACAGTCTTCTAAAAGGGAAATATAACTAGTCGTTGCTATATGCAAGTGAAATGCTGCGAGTAGAAGCTTAAGGGAGTAAATTCTAGTCTTTGTTAATGTAGAAGTAGAAGTATACTTTATTTGCAAGGAGTTTATTTGTGGATAAGTAATTACATTATCTGAATGCTTCCTCTGTTTGTTTTGGGATATTACTATTTACTTGATACATGTACATATCAATCAGTCAATGTGGTACCCAATACAATGTACTACTGTACTACTATTCACAAGTTAAACAACAAATATTTTGTGCATGTACAGTTCTGAAAATGAAACAACTAATGGCTGTATTGTAAGTTGTTTTCAAACTGCAACTGTAGTGATTGTGGAAGTGAATTGTTCCAAGTGTGTGCTAAGTGAAATAATGGATAGTGTCATTCATATATACATGTACTCAGTTGAATGTAAACTATATTTTATGATGTCCAGTATTGTAGACATTGGATAGATTACACTGGTGTCATGTACATGTACAATATGATCATGTATTCTTTGATACAGAGTTGAATGTTGTACCTTGATTGATTGAGTATTTTATCAATTATGATTTTCACGTACTGATGTTGTGCTTGACCTACAGTTGAACAACGCTCCTTCAGTTGATTGCTTGAGTGTTTGCTATAAATATTTGGTCGAATGTTCGACTCTTACATTGTCATTCATTGACGAACTTGACATGACTGAGTACATAGCAGAGCTGAAAAACTCATAAAACAACATTGTCTTCCCCTAGAAATGTCACTGAATCGTTCATGACCTTGATGAATGCTTCCAGTAAGGAATAACATTGAGTTGGACATGATTTACTGACTTACAACGTTGATCATCCAACGTGATCGATTGCACAACACATGGCGTGCACCGCTGATCATAAGTACTGTGGGCTCAAAATCATCTCGATAACATACTTGACTAACATAAATCTCGATTTGTAGCCAATATGAAAATCTGCCACAGGAATCCCATCTCAACACAGGAACCCCACCAGATTAGTTTCGCTGCTCACTACGCTCACAGCAATAAGTAGTCTAATTAGTAACTGTTTACTACATTTATATATAAATCCCTATGTACATGTACATCTATAGACAGTGTCAATGTAAAATGTATGTACATGTAGATTACACATGTACACTGTATGTACATGTATGTATAAATTATGTATATTCTAATGTACAGTTTTGCCTATTTCCCTACAGAACCATGTGTGAGAGTAGATTCAATGGAGCAAATCCCACATGTGGCTTGTTATGAACATTACTCATTAATGGAAGCAGTTCCTCAGTACATCCTGTCATCCTGGGCCCGGTTGTTCGAAAGCAGGTTAACGCTAACCCAGGGTTAAATATAGCTATTCTGGTTATTTGATTGGATGAGAGGCTATATTTAACCCTGGGTTAGCGTTAACCTGCTTTCGAACAACCGGGCCCCTGTACATCATACTACGATACCTCATGGACTCCAATAACCAAGTCAGAAAAACTAGTCAATATGTTCTCTTGGAGCTACTCAAACATCAGCTTGTAGAAAGAAGTAAGTAAACTAGTCATTGCATGTTGCAAGTAAGTGCTGCAAGGCCATAAAGGCATACTGTATCAATGTTGGGCTTCGTGTGTTTTAATTGATATGCAAGTTATGATGAAGTCATTGAATTGACTTTTTTATTTGAATTATACTAATAGTAAAGAAACAATTATTTAAATAAAAGGTGGCACTAACTTATTTATTATGATAGCTGTCCACAATAAGCAAAACGCATTCAAATTTTCTTCTGTTCACTTAGTACCACCTAAAATTATTGCAACTGCTAAGAACTGCAATAGCCAAGTCAGAGTTTAAGAATGACCGTGATTCCTGGAACCGAATCGGGATAAAATCCAACCAGAAGTTGCGTTTCGCCTTTCATTTACTGTAAATCTCAGTCATTTGCGTGCCTTAGTTAGACTCTAAGAAATATTTACTCAACTAAAGGTGAGTGTTTAAGACATAATGCACCTTTGTGAGCCAATATTTGAGTGTCAGGACAGAAAGAACACAATTTTAAATGGTCTTGTTTTGACTGAGTAACGACTGGGATTCGCCCGCCATGACACACCGAGACACTGAAACTTGCCTAATAGTTTTAAATTCACTTGAATATTTCCTGATAAACTATAATTTAATCTTTAGATGAGGATTTGTGCCTTTTGTTGTTGTGCAGGAGAAGTTGATTAAGGAATAGGAAGGAATATTGAAGGAATACTGAGGATTTATTTCGGTTAATTGGTTTCCCATCGACAAAATGTGCAGAACATATTCGTGAATCTTGACGAGGCTGCCATTTTTTCCTGTTTGTTGGATTTTTTCTGAGACCAGTTTAAGACAGACACGGCAATCAGTTACATTTGCTTTTCTTACGGCAGTATATGAGTTGATAAGTACTGTGACTGCAGTTCGTAAATGCACAAATCCTCATCTAAAGATAAAATTATAGTTTATCAGGAAATATTCAAGGGAAATAAAACTATTAGGCAAGTTTCAGTGTCCTGGTGTGTCATGGTGGGCGAATCTCTAGTCATTACTCAGTCAAAACAAGACCATTTAAAATCGTGTTCTTTTTGTCCTGATACTCAAATATTGGCTCACAAAGGCGCATTATGTCTTAAACACTCACCTTTAGTTGAGTAAATCTTTCTTAGAGTCTAACTAAGGCACGCAAACGACTGATATTTTCACCTAAGATTCTAGAAGATTTACAGTAAATGTATGGCGAAACTCAACTTCCGGTTGGATTTTATCCCGATTCGGTTCCAGGAATCACGGTCATCCTTAAACTCTGACTTGGCTTATTGCGTCGCAAAAAGACTTCTTTAAGATAACCGCAATTTACGGACTTTTGCATTTTTATTTTGCGCCTCAGTCATTATTCATAAAAACCGCAATTTGCGGTTCTCTAAATGAGACAATAGAACGCAATAATATGCAAAATTAATCGATTCACCCGCAAATATATATATTCGTTCGAGTTGAAGCTGATATGTGCATCGAATCGCACAACAAATCGGGCAATAATTATTCGATAACAAGAAAGCACCTTATGTTTTATCTGATTTGACGAACAAATTACGATCAGTCTGCCGTTCGCTGAAACGCGAAGTGATGACAAGTTCATGAAAAATAAATTCACCACCAGCCGCTCTGATCGGTCTTTATACTTGGAATTCATGTCTTAGACATCTTATTTATACCTTGTGAGGAACTTTAGGAGTATGAAGATATCGCACTTTGTGACCGGTTTGATCCGTCTGACGTTGCACGCGTGGCTGGTGTCACACAACACCAAAAACAAACTAAGAAGTAACTCCGAAAAAAGTGTTTGAGAAATGTTCAGATTCATCCAGGTTCCAAAGAAATGTTTTTCATTTGGTAATAAAGGCTTTTTGAGCAAAAGATTTGGGATCAAACAAGTCGTTTATGTGAATATCTTTCCAAGAAGGCAAGAACTCACTTCTCGTAATCGTATTCAAACACTTCACACCTTGAACTGGTTTATGTTTGATAGTTTGATGAGTCGTTCTCTGGTTGTTTTGATTTACCAAATGAGCAAAAGTAACCTTATCTAATTTAAAAGATCTTTTTGAAATACATTTTGTCGCATTTCAGAGTTTATCTGACTAGTTTTTATAATTTTTCCCAAACGCATGGGTTCAACACACCATGTGTCAATCAAAGTGTCTACAATTCTGCAAAATCGTAAATCACGGCGTTTGTGTTTTAGAAATGAAAAGTTTGAGGTTTCTAGATTTAGTCATCTACTAGTAACAGTTTGTTACTTTGGGTGAGTAAATCCTGAAGAAACCTGCACGGTCACGGCAAGTCGGGCGTATATTTTTCACAGTCATTACAAAATATATTTTAGACGTTGCGATAACGGCTGCTTTATTTATCCTCAGCATTCATATACCGGGAATTGCATGAGTTTCCGAGCATTATTATGAGAAGTTGTTTGGTTGTTATTGAAATGATTGAAAGTACTCTAGATCGTAGATCGACTAAAACCGCAAAGATAATTTATTTGCAATTCACACAACTCGCACACAAACAATGAAAGCGCAAAAAGACTTATAAAAGAAAGCACAATTTGCGGTGTTCAGTTTTTAATGAGTTTGGGTGCCATTTTGCTTTGCGGGTCCTCAAACTGCAAAATGCAAAAAATCACAATTGCGGTTCTTGGCTGTTGCAATATTTTTAGGCGGTACTGTATGTGTTTGGGCTTCCTGTGTTTCAATTGCAGTTGCATTGGCTGCCCGTTGAGCAGCATATTGAATTTAAAATGCTTCTCTTTACATATAAAGTAATCAATGGTATAGCACCACGGTATCTTGGCGATCTACTCGAGCCTTACGCTCCTCAGCGCTGTTTAAGATCCAGCTCTAAGATGTTACTAAAGGCACCAAATTATAAATTAAAATCGTATGGGTACCATGCTTTTTCTATCTGTGCGCCATTGTTATGGAATGTACTTCCATTGCAAATCAATTGCAGTTCTTCTTTAAATGTTTTTAAAACTAATCTTAAAACACATCTATTCCGTCAAGCTTTTTATTGAATGCAGTATTTATTGATGACATTTTTTTAGTGTATTTTTAGATTAGTTGAATTAGATAATATTTTATAAGTAAACTAGACGCTCTACTAGCGCGAAGTCGGGCTTCTAACTGAAATGTAGCCTATTTGAACTAAGTATAGATATCTTGTGCGATTAAAACATTGTTTGCGGTAGAACAATATATATGCGATTAAAACATTGTTTGCGGTAGAACAATATATATGCTTTCCTTGCAATTTCAGTACTGCGATTTCACAAACTCAGCGAATCATGAATGACAATGACATAGTTTATTTGATACCATAAATATATCCATACAAATACAAATAGTGTATATATGAACTAGACATCGCAGAATGATTTTACAGTGTTTGGATGAAGTGTAAGTAAATAGGTACCTCGGCTTGGTGTCTGAAAACCTCACAACTGTTCTCTTCACTGCATGTATCAACTAACTTCGTTCTAAGTTCTAAAGATCTCTAAACCCTTTGCAGTACTAGTACAGACTGGAATGATGAATCCATATCTCTATGAATTATTGTGGTTATTTTGAAAACAAGATGACATACCTTCCTCCAACTGACAATGTTTGCAGCGAATCATTTATTTGGTGCCATAAATATATCCATACCAAATACAAATATAAATAAACTAGACATCGCAGCGTGATCCACATGCATGGTGACTCAAACAATCATGAACCCCGGGTCATGAACAATATTTCCTGCATTCTGAGCATTCAAATCAGTGATTTACTTACAACTGAACCGATTTCAAAACTCAGCAAAATAAAGATCTATCAGTGTTATAAGCTTACAATGACTTCGTTTAGATTTCAATCTTGTGTCACGGTTGTGCGATACTCATGTGCGATACTGATAGCATATTTTTCTTAAACTTTAAGAGGTTGTCCGCCTAAGGATCAACCACTCAATTTGAGTCAAAGCTCTGATTTCCTTTACATTTTTCACACAAAACAAGGTTGATATACAACTTAGGAAAATATATATTCTTTGTCTCTGCTTTCAAAATTTGTTGAGATATAGGGTTGGAAGTCCTCTGTACCCAAACCCCTGAAAACCGGTCTTTGAAAAAATCAAAATTAGGCCATTTTTAGGAGGCAGTCATATAGCGAATATTGGTCTGAGGAAACTCAAGTTCACACCAGCAATAAACTGTTCATATGTCTTTATAGAAATGGTAAAACTAGATCAGTTTATGAAAAAATACTTTGATGGTAACAGTTGAAAGAGGCGTACTGTGATAGGTAATCTGACTTGATCTGAGAATTTGTAGGAATTTTCTGAAAAGCACTAAGATAGTTCTGTTAAGTCATGAAAAAATATTTACTGGATCTCTAACACTGGAGAAGTTATGGCCATCTCGATTACTGCTAATTTGCATAAATTTGCTCGTTAAGAGACACAATGACTTTTGACATACAAACATTAGCTTAGTTGAAGTCGCTTGCAAATTATATTTTACAAGGTAATTCTAAGAAAGCGTTTGCCTAAGCATACATTTTCGGTTAAAGATAAACATATAAAAGTGAAATTTGACCAGTTGGATTCAAAACTGTGATTTCTCAAATTTGTTAATTTTCGCCATTTATTCAAACTTCACCGATTTTCGTCTGATAAATCTATATGCAAGTAAACTCACCACTATTACACAAATTATAACCTAAGACAATATATTAGATTTGTTAAAAGGTTCTGTTAACAACATCAAGTGGCAGAATTTTATAGTGTTTTGGAATGTAATACCGCTGACCACAGGACAACTAGTCTTTATGTTGCAGTCTTTGACTTTATCTCCGTTTATTTTTCATTATGCAATCCTTACTATTGTAATGTTACGAAACAAAATCAATGGCTAGTATAATACAATAGTGGACAGCTTTACGAGTTCCTAGTTTCGTACC
Source organism: Actinostola sp. cb2023 (assembly GCA_033675265.1). Classification (NCBI taxonomy): domain Eukaryota; kingdom Metazoa; phylum Cnidaria; class Anthozoa; order Actiniaria; family Actinostolidae; genus Actinostola; species Actinostola sp. cb2023. Next base: position 193,650 of record JAUJYZ010000746.1, on the reverse strand, counting down.
ATCATCGCACGTCACGCAGATGGTAATACCAACTGTAAATATGTAAATGAAGACTTTTTTCAAAGCTACAATCAGCGCCAATTTACTTTGAAACACTAACGCTTTGAAAATCATTGATAATGGTATTTTGTGGCGCACGCAAAAGGTCTTTTTACCCCCCTCCCCCAACCCAACTACAATGTTGATTAGTGGTACGAATCGAACATGGTGATCATTGCTAACCACAACTCTTCCTGAGTTTCCTGTGGCCGGGATGGAATGGACGGTCTAACTGAAAAAAAGCCCATTTTCAGACTCGGCGTCTGCCACAGGCAGTCCACGCTGAGTAATTATTATTATTATTATTATTATTACTAAAATGGTGCCCTGTTATTGTGTGGACTTCTGATTAGCGATAAAATTCGAGTTGATTGACATCTTCTATTTCATCTTGTTTCATCAAACGCAAGTCTTTAATATTTGTACTGTACTAAAGAATATAACGGAGTTGATTGATGATATTATAAAGGTTTTAGTACATCTTGAAACTCTCGATGCGAAGTTAACTTATAGGTAATTTGCCATCGATCATAGATGTAACTTTTATGGCTTCCACTCTGATAAATACTGTAAATGTAATATTGTGGTTCTCGTAGAACAAACAGACGTGTGGACGACCAGCTATTCGTTTGTTTATTTTCTACACAGGTTTTTCGGCCATCGAACTTTCTTCATCCTTCCCGTGTACACGGCTGGTAGACAATCTGGCCAAATATTCACTTTAGTCACTGTGAACATGTCGAGTCTTCGCTCTCTTTCACTCATATCGTTCCTGAGCTAATGTAATTTGTATCTGCCAAAGACCAAAGAGAACGTGAATATATTTCACCGTTGGATAAGACTTATTCGTTGGATAGTGCTATTCATCGTTCGTGCAACCGGGACCTGGTGCGTAATACCTGTACATTTTTGCAGTTTAGCAATAGACACAATTTGAGAAGCCAAACTGAATGGGCGTTAGGGTTCGATTTTATTAATTTGGCTGAATAAATCAAAGTTGAAGTTTATGGAAATGTAGATGATCTTGTATCCAAATTTCACTTCTACGGTTATTGTGTCTTCCTCATGGATTATTAATGGTTTTGATAAGTACATGTATGTAGTGTCTAAAGCATAAGCAGCAGTGTTGTAAATGTATCTGATTTACAAACTTGAACAAAAGGCAAACTGTAGAGTTTGTAAATTATGTGATACACACTGATGCAAATGTTGTAAACCGCTTACTCAATACACAAATAACTGTATAATGTTTTAGTATCAGATATATATTAAAGTTTCTCAACTATTTTAAAGTAATTCATGAAATATACTTTTGAACAACAACAACAAAAGTGTGCTATCTTATAATTTGTGGACATCTTTTCTCACTGCAGGAGGTAATGGACATTCTACTTTATTAACCGATAAAGTAGCTACTTCTACATCATAATTTCACATTGAACATTGTGGCCCCACCACTTTGGCTGTCTGTAAAACATTGGAAATCCATGGCCATCTAAAGGAGGGCAATGTCTGGAACAAATTTTTATAGTTTTGTGTCAACATTCCTGCCTACAATGTACATGTACAGGTATATATTTTTAATAATAATTAATTTAGAATTAGTATGTACATATTGCATGTTAATGTTTTGTCGCACATCACCACAAGCAACAAAGTCATTTGTTTGCCTATGCAAACAGTATTTTTACCACATTTGATCAATTTCTCGTTTTCTGATTGGTCAAGAGCCATCGGAGATCAGAGTCCATACCACTGCTTGTGTCATCAAGTCATTGTTATCAAGTCATTGTGATCGATTTATGTAAAAAAAAATCCTCCAGTTTTCCATGGTATATTTTTGGAATCCTTTCCATTGCTTTCCACAAAATTTTCACAAAATTGTATTTTGAAAGACCAAACAGAGATTACATTATTATGTTGTGGCCATTTAAGACATTTTGAGACATGAATTTCTCAATGGATCTATGGACTTTATAGTACTTCTAAGATGTATCAAATAATAATGACAGCAAAACTCTTTCTCTTCAAACTGAACCAGTTACACATGCTGGCTATGCTTCAACAAAGATGGAACTTCAAATTCCCAGATGTTCAAAATAACAATAGCTCTTAAATAATAATCAAATGAACTTTGCTACACTTATTAACTAAAAGTTAATCATTGGCGAAATTTCATAGAAAGATCCACAAGATCATTCAGTGACTCTATTCGGATTTTATTTGTTCAACCATGACCATGCACAAACAAAATATGTATTGAAATGTCAAAAGTTCAGGTGAGAAACAACTCACTTTTTTTTGTCTCCACTACCTGTACAAAATTTCCTACGGCGTGATTAGGTCCAGAAAATGTATTAAAACCTCAAAATTACTCAGGAGTAAATGGGTTAATGAATTAACAATTGGAATACAGTACTGCTTAGAAGTTTGTTGAAATTTTGTGTGTGTAGATACATGTGCATTGTTGCTAAATAAGTGTTGAATCAACAGCAAGCCCCGGTAATGGGGGTTTTCTCAGTAAATGATGGTGCCTGCCGACACCCCAACTGAACCTTCCACCCTGTTTCCATGATTGACTGACCACTCCCTCCTCTGTTGTTAGTCAAACCACCCCCAGTGAAAATATGGGTATTTCCCCAAAACCGCCGCAGACGAGTGACTGACTATTGAGAACATTCTGGTAAACACTATTCTGGTAAATTCTGGTAAAAACTATTATCGGAGTCCACCAGAGAATGTGAATTGTTCATCTGCTGGGTTCGTAGACTCTGCTGTCCATGTGTTGCGATTACTAATATTTTTCGCATTGTGTGACATGACATTCAATCTTGTTCTGGCATGATGTTTATTATGTGCCTATTTTCGGCAGTGAGTTGGTTCTGTCTTTGTTGTAGAGTAGGAGTGCATCTGCTACAGGCCGAGCCCTGTTCGCTGCTGATCATAGACCACCTCGGTGTGAATACATGTAGCACTCCCATTTATTCATACTGAGAGGATGTATATGTGACGTATTTGCCTGGACCTCTGGCGTGGGATGAAATAGACTCCGTAAGTCCGAACGCATGTAGCTCTATGTGCAAACGTATGTATCCTTAGTGTTCGTACTAGTAGACTGCTAGTGTGGGGTATAGCTCCGTAAGTCCGAACTTATGTGTCTGTAGCGTTCGTACTAGGGGACCTCTGGCGTGGGGTAAAGCTCCTTAAGTCCGAACGTATGTGTCTGTAGTGTTCGTACTAGCGGACCGCTGGCGTGGGGTAAAGCTCCGTAAGTCCGAACGTATGTGTCTGTAGTGTTCGTACTAGGGGACTTCTGGCGTGGGGTAAAGCTCCGTAAGTCCGAACGTATGTGTCTGTAGTGTTCGTACTAGTGGACCGCTGGCGTGGGGTAAATCTCCGTAAGTCCGAACGTATGTGTCTGTAGTGTTCGTACTAGGGGACCTCTGGCGTAGGTTAAAGCTCCGTAAGTCCGAACGTATGTGTCTGTAGTGTTCGTACTAGGGGACCTCTGGCGTGGGGTTAAGCTCCGTAAGTCCGAATGTATGTGTCTGTAGTATTCGTACTAGTCGACGTGTGGCGTGGGGTAAAGCTCCGTAAGTCCGAACGTGTGTGTCTGTATTGTTCGTACTAGTGGACCGCTGGTGTGGGGTAAAGCTCAGTCAGTCGGAATGTATGTGTCTGTAGTGTTCATACTAGGGGACCTTTGGCGTGGGGTAAAGCTCAATAAGTCCGAACGTATGTGTCTGTAGTGTTCGTACTAGGGGATCTCTGGCATGGAGTAAAGCTCTGTATGTTCAAACGTATGTATCCTTAGTGTTCGTACTAGTAGACTGCTGGCGTGGGGTATAGCTCCGTAAGTCCTAACGTATGCGTGAAATGAAAGAAATGGTTGAAACGAATGGAACAAATTAAAAAATATATGAGTGAAACGAAATAAATGGTTGAAATGAATGAGATAAATGGAATGTTTGAAAAAAAAAAATGAGTGAAATGAAGGAAATGGTCGAATCGAATGAGACCAATGGAATGAAAAAAAAAAAAAATTAGTGAAATGAAAGAAATGGCTGAAATGAATGAGACGAATGAAACGAATGAAAAAATGTATGAGTGAAACAAAATAAATGGTTGAATCAAACGAGACGAATGGAATGAATGAAATACAAATGAGTGAAATGAAATAAGAGGTTGAAACGAATGAGATGATTGGTACCAATGAAAAATAAATGGTTGAAACGAATGAGACGAATGGAATGATTGAAAAGTATGCCAAAGACTGCTATACTGCAACTGTTCCAAGCTCTTTTCATTTTATTTCTTCACTTGACGTTTGGCCGTAGTTAGCTTATATACTCATACAATACTGCGCATTTAGTTCTGGTATCAGTTTTAGGAAAAATAAAGATACATTTGTGTTGCGTGACTACTGCTCTTGCCGGGATATTTTAGTAACAAAGTAATTTGCATGTCTACTTTAATAATTACGTTAATTTTCAATATTCGATTCGATTCAATTTAACCGGCGACCATTCTTAATTATTTGGGAAATACTGTTAATGGTAAAAATTTAAGTGAATCGGCGGACCCTAATCCGTGGCCTCTGCCTGGTCTTCTCAGACGACACTTAAACATACTTCTAAGCAGTACTGTACCAACAGCAATTTGACAACATTGTTTTTTAAGAACTCCAATATTTGTAAACTGACATTTGTAAATTGACATTTCAAAAAATATTTTGTTTGTGCACAGTCAGGGTTAGACAAATAAAAATCGACCAAAGTCTCTCAATTATCATATGCATCTTATTTCGAAATATCTACAATGATTAACTTTTAGTTCATTTAATCAAAGTGTAACAAAGTTCATTTGCTTGTTATTTAAGAGCTCTTGCCACATTGGACATAATTATTCATTCATTGAATATAAAAAACCTTTAAGGTAACTAAATTACAAACCCTAAAGCTAATGAAGTTTTACAATAACTTTTAGTATGAAGACAATGTAGTTACGGTAAGCTAAGCTATTTAGAGGCTCTTTATAGTCTATTTACATAATGTTTCGTTCTCCTTGGTGACGTTGTACTTACACTCAGAAAAGAAATCATTTAAAGAAATGGAAGCCGTGACATGTTCATAGCAACTATGAAGCACAAATTGTTTAACAGCTGTGTTGACGGGAAGGATGAAGAAAGTTCAGTGGAAATTGTGCTAGAAAATAAACCAACGAATAGTTGGTAGCCACAACTATATGTTCAATTCACGATTCAACGCTAGTTCTCACATGGTGCACTTCATGTTATGTTACCAAAAAGTTCGGATGTAGATGGCTGTCATTTGGGACATTGACTTATGATACATTACACAACTTGTAATCCATGACGGTCTGTCACCTGTAGTGACTTACCATCCATGGCAAAGAGATACTGAGGGCGCGTTTCAGTGTAGTTTAATATGGAGCAGTGGATGATGCTTAGCATGTAGTTTGTATCCTTCACATAGACACAGGATTTTGCCATGAATGGTCCCACATGACAAAATTCTTGCCTATAAACCGAATTCAAAAATGGCTCCCGAATTGAAATAGTGATTGTTTTGGCCTGACTAACCTCATATCCTTGTAAAATCTCTTTTGTGCAACACCATGGACACGACACAAGGCTAGTCAGTCCAAAACAATTGTGATTTAAATTGGCAGCCATTTTTGGATTCGGCCTATTCCTATATGAAAGGTACAAACCACATATTTAGTATCTTCCACAGTTCCATATTCAACTATTGTGAAATTGCTCTCTCATGAATGATTTGTCATTCGTCATGGCCATTCGATGTCATAATGCATTGCAATTAGCCATTAACAAAACGAGCAGGGGACTGGGACCAAGTCCGTAAAACTAATTAAATAAGAAACTAGCAAAAATCATTTTCTGAGAGAGCAGATCAAACTTAGCTAGTCTGGAAAGTTTGGTGAACTTCGGCTTAATATTGACGATGCTAGAAGGCACCAAATATGTCTATTTTCCAATACAAACTCTGTAAAATTTTGATGCTGTCCATCCGAACAATACATTCACTGTAAATTATGGATGGACAACAAAATTTCAAAAGCTTATAATTCCGACAGAATTCGCTCAAATCACATCAAACTTTGCACAGATGCTAATTTTAACATGCTGTTTCATGTCATGAACTTAATTTTGTAATTGCATTAATTATAATAAACTCGTTCCCAGTCTCCTGCTCGTTTTGTTAATGGCTAATGCTGGAATACCATGCAAATCGACACGGCTTAAAAACCGCACGCATGCGCATTAGGATCATGAAAATTCGAAAACAAAATGGCGGACGAATACGGCGTCTCTAAACTTCAACTTCATGGAGATATAAACCCAATAATTATGCTCTTTTCACGAAGAGAGTCAAACCAGGGAAAGGTTATTAACTTATCTACCTGTCTGAAGTACTCGAGGTTCCAAGAGATTTGCAGTTTTTAAAATCAAAGATGGTAAACGTAGCCATCTTCACGGACATAGTCGATTCTTGGAATTTCGACATCGCCTTATATTTTACCCAGACTTAAGGTCAGGTTTGCAGACATAAGGGTTTTGATGAGCTCAAAATACTTTTAAGGCCTTTACTTATAACATATCAAAAAAAACCTTTTTTTCATTGATGACCCATTTTTGTAATTTGCATTTGAAGTTTGGTTATTCATGCAGTCGACAAACCGTAAACAAATCGAGTAGTTTGTGGTACACTCGTTTTAAAGAAGGGATTCCCAGCGCCCAAAGTTGTAAATTATTGATTCAAAAACCTATTGTTTACTTCAAACTGGACGCACACAGGGATCCCAACATCATTGTGTATGGTCTTAAGACATAATAAACTTTGTTTGGCCTTACAAAGTTCGTACAAATCATTTTATTTGTGGAAAATATCACTCTTCATTGCCACCACGATTCTGAAAGATGCAAGGGATATTATTAAATTGTACAAAATTAGGCCTGATTACACTCAGGATGTACTCAAAACGGTACAACTTTGAGGGTGTATACAGTACTGCCAAATGTTATTAGGATGATATATAAAATCAGCATCAATGATTCCTGGAAGCCAAAGGCATGCAAACACCATTAGAGCACCTTCAGTACTTGGTTTATGTTCAACAAGTCACATTTTGACAATAGTATGACATTCTAGGGGTTACACCCATTATTCCATTTCTCACGCTATCCTTTCAGCTTTTTAGGAGGATAACATTTAGACATTTCTGAAATTTGCGATAGTCCTCATGCACATCTCCACTACAATTTCTGTCAACTTGACAACAGTTTTTTTTTTCATGAAATCGAAATGAGTAGTTTCATTTGAGTTAGCTTGAGTTCTGTTAGTATCTTCCTGGATTAAGATATGTGATGACCATAGAAAGAAAGAACCCATGTATTAAACATAGAATAACAGGATAACATTTTGTCGTCAGACATTTGCTGCAGTATTTTTTAAATATCTGAAGGCATGTTAATGCTTTTGGCCAAAATGTCCAAGATGTATTTCTGAACGGACATGAAATATTAATTTTGGAATCCTTTCCATTACTGGGAATTCAATGTTCATAACATTGGATTTTGAAAGAATAAAGGATGAATGTGAGAGCGAACAAATTCATGGCTAGATCAGGTATCCAATATTTAGATAACACTAAAACAAGCAGGACAAGATGACAATACAATACAATTTTTTTTATACCTTGAATTATACAATTTTAGATTACATATAATGTGAAATTACTTAAACTGGAAATGGTTACCTAGAGTAACTGAAAAGTTAATCGAGCTAGATAACACAAGTTATTAAATTTTACAAATTGTGAGGCGGTTTGTTACAAAGTATAATTGGAATATAAGAATAATAGCTACCCTTTGGGTACATGTGTCTACTGCTTTCTCGAGATGGGTGTGTGTTGTGAAAGAAGTATTTAGTAGGAAGACTGAACTGGTTTTATTCTAGTAAGGCATCATTGCAAATGACGCGATTCAAATTGAAAAGCAATAACTGATATAATATATTTTTCTTTGTGGCAGGCCTTGTTCCTCCAAATTCTAATTTTTGTAGATGGATAATAAAATTTTGGGCTTTATTTTAGCCTTTTTACTTTTAAGTGGATGCGGAATTACAAATTAAAGCATGAAGTTAAACTTGTGTAAAACTGAAATTATAATGCTTAAATTGAGACAAAGCAGTTAGGAAGGATGATTAGCTTCCAAATTATTATTGTCTAATGAAGAATCAGTGAGATATCTCTTCTGTCTGTCGAGTTGAAATATAACTAGAAAACCTTTCATACGACTGACATAGACACACATAGAAAGCCATGGCTACAATATCCAATATGGTTTTGTCCTTTTATAACTGATAATTGTCTAGTTAATATTTAATTGTTACAGTTCGTTACAGTCAAATAACAATGTTTTTGCATTTTAATTGGAGTATTATATTTGAATATTATAACTAACTTATTTTGGTGTATTTCAATATTCTTTAATACTTTTATATTTATATTTATTTATTTCAATATTATTTTATTATTTTGTTCTTTTGATCTCTAAATTAACCCAATTATTATTTGGGTTGCCTGTACTTTTTAGGTTTCAATTAATACTGACTAGGGAGGGCTAGTGACTTTATTAACCTGATTTGTTCATTATAACTTTGTATGCTACCAGCACAGAACATCTATATGAGTTTGAAGCCCAAGTGAAGCCTATAAGGCATCTTGTTTGAAATCACAACAACAAAACTCCTTATGCAGACACTAATTTCACCACTTTACTCGCCTTCAGTATGTTTCTGAGTAACACTATTTTCCAAATTAATTAAATGATGGCCCCTCCAAGATATTTAGAGGGCATTATTGAAATATAACACCTTTGAAATATAATTCCTTGGACGAACAGTGCTTGCCAGAGGACCAGTGAGCAAAACATGCACTAGACCCAAATTACTAAGATTAAACCATGTAACATAAGGCATTGTTCTAAAGGCAACAATTTATTTATATTATTTTACATATTGGTATATTAACAATTTACCAAAACTCAACATGACTTGGGTTTGCAACTACTCTGTGTTGAAGTGTCTTTCAAGTTTGGTATGTGTGATCTTTCAGCATCTTGATTCGAATGTGGCATAGCTCTATCAGCTGCAAACTCTTCAGGACTTGTCCCATTAAGGCAGATGTTCATTAGTATGCGTTCATCAGGTTGCTTCTCTCACTGACTTTTTGTAGCAGCACTACTTGTCCTTTTACCACCAACAAAGGCCCTTGGATCTGTTTACTATCTCAATCAGCCACATCACATTCATACATGACCTATTTCACTCGACATATTTCTGAAATTGGTGTAATTTCATGCACTTAAATTTCGTTTTAAAATCCAACATTATGCTGATTACATAGTTCACAAAGTGGACAACTTTAATTCCAGCATCCACGAGTTATTGGGATGACTTTAGAGAGGGCAAAATGGGCTCCAACATTGTAAACTCGTTCCCAGGGCTCTCTCATTTCATAGTCTAGATGGACAATAAACACAACACATCTGTTAATCGATCATTAAACTTTACTTCTTGAATACATTTTACTTAATGTTCAAATATTTTTGCTCTAAGAACGAAATATAAAACATACGGCACATTGATCATGAAAGATAAATAAAACATGTGCTTTTTCCATGCCCAAACATGCCCTAACGTCTTCTTCAAGGCGTTCCTCGTCACAGGAATCCACGAGTTCACCAATGAGTGCCTTCGATTAATAGTCATCTGCAACACCTGGATATCATTTCCCAAAAAGTTGGTATCATCTTTGTCATGCATGCATTCTCGTTGTTCAATCCCTCATAATCTTTGGTCTTTTGGATCTGAACAGAGATAAAACTTTTTAACTTGTGGATTACGTAGCATCTACGAGTTATTGGGAGGAGTTTGGAGAGGGCAACTTATGGAATCCATAATTGTAAACTCGTTCCCAGGGCTCTCATTTCATACAAAACGATGGCCAGTGGCATCGGCAAAACTCATTGGCAATATTTAAGGAGACTACATCACTACATTGGAAATATCCTGAGAACCAATTAACTATGTATACTCTAAGCAAACCAATTTGCAAGTGACAAACACTCAGTGCGCTGATAGAATATATAGAAAAACTACTATGGTGTATGTATCGAGTGAAGCCGATTATACACTGTAGCAGCTGTGTCGAGTGAAGAAAGCCAAGTTTACAAAGCATTGAGGGAGGATCGAGTATGGTCTTCTCAGTGTCACTGACTTGAATTACATGGCAGTTTTCTTTGTTGTCTTCGAAGGAGAAAGAGAAGATAAATGTCGGAGTTCAGTTTATTAGTGGGACAAGCCTTCACTGAAGTAAATTATTGGGTATATATATTATATATCATTGTTTCACTCTCTGCATGTACTCTACTAACTATGTAGCACTGTACCCTGAGTAGTAGTTTATTATACGTCATTATATGATTTATTGGTTTATTTTCGTTTGTTTGAGATTCCTTTGTAAAAGCTATTACCCATGTAAACATGGTGAAGAGATCTGAAGATGAACTTGAGTGCCTTCAAAACACTTTATTTCTAGTTGAAAAATAGACGGATGTTAATCAATCATTGAACTGTACTTCTTGAATACATTTTATTTTCAAGAATGAAATATAAAACATACGGCACTGATCATGAAAGATAACAAATATACATGTGCTGGTTCCATGCTCAAACATGCCCTAATGTCTTCTTCAAGGCGTTCCTAATTACTCACATACGGGAATCCACGAGTTCACCAATTTGATTTGATTACAACAGTGCCATCCATGGCAAACGACCACCCAAAATGTCAAGCTTTGTGGTCGCTTACGAGAGGCAGTCGCTTACGAGATGTTCCAGCTATAGTGATTTGACTTGGAACTGAACTTTTGGTATTTTGTTAAACTGGTTGCTTACGAGAGGTGGTCGCTTACGAGAGTGGTCGCAACCGGAGGTTCAAGTGTATTGACATCATTTGAGCAGTCTTGATTGCAAGGAATATGGACAATAATGTGAAATGAAAGACTTGTTTTTCAAAATCTAATTAAGATATATATTGGCATAAACGAGTAGCTTCACAGGTAATTTGCCAACCTCTCAATGCCATTAATGCTTCTACCTTTGTCTTTTCGGATTCTGGTTGGAAATGTGTATTTTTCTTTGTCTTTTAAGATAGCTTTGCCTTGTAACTATCACTAATTTGATCTGTTCATTTATGTCAGTGTTACTCGAGATACTTTCCATGGCTGTTTCGAACTACTGTCAGCTCATGATCTTGGATTCCAAAGTCTCGCACTCTGAGAGTTTGATGGTGTTGTTGTAGACCCATTGTTCAGCATGAACGTCATGCATTCTAACCTTAATAATAATAATAATAATAATAATAATAATAATAATAATAATAATAATAATAATAATAATAATAATAATAATAATAATAATAACATTTATTTATATAGCGCAAATTCAACATAACGTTTTCAAATGCGCTGAAATGAAACTGAAATGAAATAAATTTTTAAGAAACCCAACTGGCAAGGAGGCGAACCAGTTGGCTATTTTCAAGCATGGTCGAGAAACTGAATTTGAACTAGGGATTGCCCGGAACAAATACAGTCTCAGCTAGTGGACAGAGCAGGACTCGAACTTGTGGTCACCGCATTCTGAGACCGACGCTCTGACCACTCGACCATGCTGCCTCCTTGTACCGTGAGTGCCAAAGAGACCTCAACCTTTAAACGATGTAGTTCTTTCTATGGGCATCTTAATGACAGAGAATGGAGAGACTGAGGATGTACACAACTTCTGTACAATAATCTCCTTAGTTTCTCTGTTAGCGTTGTCCACTAAAACTGGTAAACTTAAACTAAACATGATATATACCTCAAATAGCAATTATCAATTTCATACTCTAGAAAATACTTGGTGTCTTCATTGAGCTTTGCTTGTTCTTCCTCAATATCAACCAGCTCATCCAAAGCATAATCATCTTCTCTATTGTCATTTGTGGATGATACTAGGCCTTGCCTCAAGATGCCATAATTTCCTCAAAAGTTGCCAAAAAAATCCCAGAAGTTGCCAAAAAGTTGCCCATTTTTCACAAAAGTTGCCCAAAAGTTGCTCATATACCAAAAAGTTGTAACTGAAAGATGCTCACAATTCAAGTAAAAAAGGTGGTCTGAAATAAAAAGAAAATGCCAAATTGGCTAATTCTATCTAATTTTATCTTTTTGCCTTCTGTATATTGTTTTCTTAGCTTTATTTTATTTTGTCCAACTGTTGGCACATAAACAGATAATTCAATACCTCTTCAATAAACACTTTTTGTTTTAGCTCAGAGGTCTTCACTACAATAATCGATGATAATAATAGTTACAATATAGTATCCGGCTAGTAATGAAGGGTTTGTAAACAGCTTTTTAATAACTATGAAATACCCTGCTCAAAAAGACCTTCTTTACGCAGTAGTAGCACCCTTGTTTGCTACCTACAAAATATTCAATACATTTCTTTTCATATAAAATAAATTTGGGTATGATAATGATCTCAAAACAATAAAACCATGAACAATAACAATATTTTTAGCAGCTGAAATGTTGGTCACCAAAAATGCTCAAAGCATTTCATTAAATAGCCTGCATATATCAAATGTTTGTTATGATAAGGGACATTCTCGTCCCCAGACCCTTCTCAGCTTTCTAGCGAAAAATCAAAGGCTCTGGTAAGAGACATCTCAAGCCTCAATTTGATTGGTCGAAATAATTCCATGCGTAATTAGCGACAAATATGCACAACTACAATAATATGCAAAGAGAATACGAATTTTGGCACTTGTCAAGTCTTCCGTAATTTGTAAGTCCTCTTTCATCCTTAAAACACAGCACATGGGATTCTTGTTTTTGTTGGATATCTGCTTCTCCATTATTGTAGTGTTTTTGTTTTTTTTGTTTGTTAAAACACTTAAAAGTGGCGAAATTACTATGATCATTTCCAAGACCACTCAAAAACGAACCGTTATGGATCAAAGATGGATCAAAGATTTGCCGTATCCTGTGGGAAGAATACTCAATCAATATTTGTTTATGTTCATCAAACTCGTTGTAGAGTTTCAGTGACGTGAAAGGTAAAAAACGAAAAAAACGAGCTCTGAGCCTTACTAACCGCTGCTGGACATTCTTGACAATGACAAGAGCCTGCCCCTAGTCTTGTACTGCCATCGAAAATCACTGAACATGCCTCAGCCACAGAGAGTTCAGTTTGTAAGGTTTCCTTCTCTTTTGCAAGCACATATGGGATTATCTCTTTGAAATGTCTCAACGAAGTCAGCCTATGCCCATATTTCTTCAGAAATGATCGTATGCTATCATGTACAAGTCTTCTACAAGATGAGCAAATTGTGACTTCACCGTTCATTCATGACAATGATAACGAGGATGGGTTGTCGTAAGAGTGGTGAGTGGTGGATGTACTTCTCTCTTGGTCATTACTTGTACGTGTTGCTGTTGGTCTTGAATGAAAATAAATAATTTTTCCCTTCTCCTTTTGTACTCTAACATTGTTTAGGATGGCTTTCAACTGTTCAACTGAAATTGTTGTTTTTGCCGCTATTGCAGCACAGGCTTGCTCCTCATCCTTTAGTTATTGACAACTGTTCAGCTCTTCATTATCACCATAGTCGGTAGTATCACTCTGCATGATTCTTGCAACAGCATTTAAGTCTCCTTTTTCGTGACTAAGCAGAGCTGCCAGAGTGCTATTTGGGACATCAGGAAGAACCTCCGACAAACGTTGAAGCTATTCGCCAAAGTTATCAGTTGTAGCGGTACTGTTCTGCGGAGGAAGTTCTGGCATAACTTGAACATATTCTCTGTCTTGTGCTTTGGGTGCCACCGGGTGAAGCTGGTGGAGTTGTAATGCTGTCTTCATAATTTGAAGAGGGTGCATGTCTGGTACAGCACTTGCCACCTCTCGAGCATGTTGATTGACCTTCGTATACAATTTTCGGTGTTTTTCAAGTTGTTTTTAACTCACGAGTTTTTGGATTTGGGCATTTTGAACCGGAAGTGTCACTCACTCACTCACTCGAACAGTGTAAACTTTTGCTACTGCGCATGCGAACCGGAAGTTCCGGAGCGATTATTCCTTGGTCCTCATGCGACTCTTTGAATTTGAAAACAATCTCGTATCTTGTGGTCAGTGTCAGATCAGAGGATATCATTCAGCCTTGTCGTCCATGTATTTATAAGTATGTTTCGGTATCAGATCATTTGAATTTATATTTAGATACAGTCGAACCGTGAACACTTCGATATATTTTCCGTACTTTATACCCACTTTACACTGCCACTGCCACACACGTCTCAAATAAAGAAACATTGAATTCAAATCACACTGAGTGATCAAAATAAATCTTAGTTTCCAATTTGGGAGAAGCGAAAGCGGTTTTCCTGTACCTTCTTATCAAAGAAAAGGACTTGGGGGATCCTGTTCTGTACTTGGCGTGGTGTGGTACCGGGAAGGTGTACTGATGGCCATGCCCATTGAAGGTATTGAAAATGAAATTTTGCTATTGAGCTTGTTAACGATGTTATTGAACATCAAGTTTTACCTCTTCTTCCTCAAAACTGTTATCTTGTTGCCGACAATCAAGTATCCAGAATGATGCCAGTCTGGCTAATATATTAGCTATAAAAAACATAACTTTGTACAAACTTATAAAAACTTATACAAACGGTGTATAGCTAGGATTTAAACCCTATAGAAATGGTATTTGGCTTAGCAAAATTGCAATCTCGCAAGACCCCAGGAGCACTTGCATCGAACATGATGTTATCCATAATAGATGCATTTCTTCAAGTTAGTGTTTTAAGTGTAAGGAGATTTTATCGACGGTATTGGCAAATATTTTATTAATTTTTGAGGAGATCTAGAATGAAAGTCAAAATTGCTATTAAAAAGTAAGCAATTTCTGTCTTCATTAATCGAACCAATTGTGTGCATGGCCTCAATCATTTATTCTCGTCTTCGACTTCGGTGGTCATTTTGTCTCTCTTTCTTTTTTCATTTGTGTCTTGTGTCCTTATTGGAGTTGAGGGTCTTAGAATAAAAAAGGCGTCCTTTTCTATGCTCATGAATGAAATTGTGTGGACCGTCAAACATTTCTTTGCATCTTTTGTGTTCATTTTGTCTCATTGTCTTTACTTTGCTTTGGAGTCGAAAGGAATGGACGTGCATAGTTTTTGACCCCTCCGATTTCTTACACTAATTTGCACTAAATAGTACTAAATTATGCTAAATAGTTTAAAAAACTTGTTTCATGGTTATAATAGTTGCACTCTATTGGTAGGCTACAAATCGAGAAAAAATAAAACGTTCGGCACATGAATATGCAAATTAGCTCGAAATATTAAAATCCATTCGTGAAAAGAAGATTGACTCGTAAAGGGTAGTTAAAACACCTACATTGGTCTTATTTTCAGTCCAACAACTGGTATGCATGCCTACTGATTATCGAAGTTTAAATTTTGAAAATCCAATGAAATCGAGCGGAGTTACGGTCTAAGTCAAAGTGATCCAGATTTCTATAAATCTTGCCGCGTTTGTCCCAATTCAAAATGGCGGACGATAGCGTGAAGTGGCTTATTTGTTTGTGGGTAGACCAGAAAGATATATTGGAAACATACCAGGTACCAGTGACAGGCAATCTATTATAAAATGGTTTTTAATCAAATATCTGATCTAAACGTTTTTGATTTGGTACCTCTGGATGGTCTAGATGTAGAATCCCCTCTCCTCTTTTTCCGTTTCCGACTATTCTTCAGCCTTGGTCTTTGATATAAAGGTATCAAAGTTCCGGATCTGACCTTGCTTGCACACTTGACCGTATTTCAGGAGACTGTTACCTAGTGACATAAATTTAGGGACCAAGCATAAGTTAAATTGTGATATTTTGAAAGATATACTAAGTTATACCAGATAACTTAACCTATGTGAGTAGCTAAAAGGATGAACCTTACTAAAGGCATGCTAAACGAATATACGTCATCACTCTAACAAGACACCTGGCCCCGGTTGCACAAAAGGTGGTTAGCACTAACCACCAGATCAGTCCTATCCATCTGATAAAATGATGCAGTTATCCAATTATTTTTCAGTTGGATAGGACTTATCTGATGGATTGTGCCAACCACCTTTCGTGCAACCAGACCCAGATCCGAAACTTCGAAAAGTTTCAAAGGATGGGGAAAAAGTTGCAGTCGAAAGCTTGAGATTGTTATACCTTGACCAGTCAGAGAATCCAAATCATGAACAAATTTTAGGATAAATTTATAGAATTTTCTTGTTCGCGCACGTGTATATGTGAGCACTTTGTAAGCATGGTTCTCACTAGCAACGCAAGCACAAATGCAGACACAAGCAGACTAAAAGAAAACAAAATCTTCTGTTCTTTTGCATTTGCATTTATGCTTGCATCATTCCTGCGTTGCCACTTTTCCTAGTGAGAACTTGTCTGCACTTATGCTTGCGTCGCTAGTGAGAACCAGGCTAAATTTAGGTTGTTCTTTATTTTATTTGAAATGTAATATACCTGTGAACAACCCTGTGAGCGCCGGTGCACGGCACTGCCACTGCTATAGACTTGTCCGAAATCCTACAAAAAAACATCATGGTGACGGCACTGTCATGGTTGCATGGTATCATGAGAAACGTCCATGCCGTAAGTTGATCAGACTATAGTGATATATATGAGGATGAATGTTGATGGTGTTGCTAGTACTCGCTCCATCTCCCTCTTCTACTTCTTCCTTGGCTGTGACCTTCTCTGGCGATATCACACTCTCTGCCTCAGAAGTTTCGGAATCCATGTTGTGTACGTTAAGTGGATCCTGAGCTTCATCTTTCATTATATTTTTCATTTGAAGAACAACATCTTCTTAACTCCTCCCTGCAGAGCCTTTTCATATTTCTTGGCAATAGTTTCATTTAGTAGCTCCTTATGCCGAACAAAGAAGGAAAGCTGTACGCCAGTGATTGCCATGTTGTTGTACAGCTTGCCTGCAGAGTATTTTTTGCAGCATCTGTGATGGAATCCTTTCTCGGTGTCTGCACGCGGGTTGGCCTCTTTTTTGGATATTGGAAACAATAGAAACACTATTATAAATGACAGGAATCGTTGTGCATATATCCAGTTCTGGATGCATTTGGGAGGTTGCCTAAGCACTCAAGAAGCTAGAGTCACACTCGGCTATGCCTCGTGCGACTCTTACGCTTCTTTCGTGCTTAGCAACCTCCCGCGTGCATCCAGAACTGGATATATACACGCTAAGCATTGACCATTCCTTTATTGTCATGATTGTCTGGCTTCCGAAAATTTACATATAGAAACACACCCTCTGATTTTCCAAACAAAAAACAAAGGATAAGAAAACCTATGGAAAATTTTTTTTTTTACAAATTACATTTATGCGTTTCTTATAGTCCATATTTCTATCAAATATAGCACCTATATTTATTGCTGACTCTGAGGGTTGAATTAAATCATCGCAAATGTTCCTGATATCAGGAATTGTGGGTTTATGGCGAAACTGAGATCCAATTAAGAGTAGTTCTGTCTTTTCTGTATTTAGCTTTAGTTTATTGGTCGTCATCCACTTGCCAATGTACCTAATGTACGCTTCCATCATAAATACAGTTATATCACCAGGTGTAGAAGACTCAAAGGAGAAATAAATCTTTTAGCTGTCTGCGTAAAAGTGAAAAGAGATGTTGTGACTTCTTACAATATCGCCGAGATTGTAAGTGTAGAGTAAATATAACATGGGACCCAATACAGATGCTTGTGGTAAACCATAGCACAGTTCATAGGAGCCAGTGCTATCCCATAATGCATTGCGTTTCATAGTATATTATTGTTTGAAACGTGACGTCATCACTCTGACTTCGCTTATCCTGGTGAACAGTCATGGTGGCGTTTCGCACTGTTCGTGTAAACAAGTCCACTTCTCTTCGAGATATCTCTCTAGTTTATCTTCACTGTATTTCCGAGTATGATTTTCCAATATCTGTAGTAGGAATATATTGCGTTGAATTGATTTGTCGTCAAGTTCTTTTAAGTTTCATTGACAAAATGAGCGAATGACGCTTAGCTCTAGTGCCTTGTGTCATCGATGGTTCTCCTGTGGACGGAATTTTTTTTTAAACATGCGAAGTCCTGCTCTTGTCAGAGTAAACTCATCGTCTGATCTAAAGGTTAGTTTGCCTATTCATTGCATTTTAAGCTTAACTTGTATTTATTTATACCAATATCGTTATTATACCGATGACGAAGTGAAGTTTAAGTTGTCCTCAATCAGCAAACAGCTAAATGTTTTGCCTTATTCTCATATCACAGTTTTATGACAGTAAAGACGACAGAGACGAAGAAATGGTGGCGACAATACTGTGGCACCTGGACGTTTTGCCAGCCCCAGCAGCACATACAGTGCAACCAACAAAAGCTGCTGACGATAAGTTTCTACCTCCACTTGATCTGGATTATCGCCTGAGTTGTAATTGCTTCTCTACCTCTTCCAATTCTTACATATGCCTTCGCAAGTTTACTGCTTATCAGCAATTAGATCCAGATGAACAAGAATACGGCTTAGAATATCTGCTTTTAGATGACGAAGAAACAGTAAATACTGATGATATAAACGATGACCAAGAGATTGAAAATGAAGGCGAAGAGGAATAAGATGCAGTGCAACCGACTCTCTATAGTGAGTTTTTTAAAGTCAAAGGAACGATGTGGGAAGATCGTTATCAAAAGGCATTTGAGAGTTTGTCAAGAAAAAGGAGTGCTGGCGAATCACCAAACTTTCGTTTTTCTGCTGAGCCCGATTGGTTTGTAGATAACCATGAACTTCCTTGAAGGACGATTCGATTCTTTTACTTGGTATCTTTTTATTACGCCATGTTTTTTACAACGACTTAACGATTCGAACGACCTCATGGTCGTGGTATCACGTGATCCCTAACACAGGGAACCAGGTCCTATTTACTAACATATTAATGTAGCATCTAATCGTAATTCCTTCTAAACATCCTCGCCCTCTTTGATGGGCCTAATGCCCATCGACACTTAAATACATGGAGGTCTGTATTGTTCAACTCAACGTCCAATGTTTAATCTTCACATCGAAGCCAATGAATTCTTGAAACTGTTCTTCATAAACCTTATCTTTTATATTAGTAAATGTCTCTTTACTCCAGGATGTCAGTTCCGTCGAGTTCCAATGAACAAATCTTGGTGATTGGTCTCACAAGCGTCTTGCCTCCAACGGTTACCTTTACTGCTCTAACGTGACCATCTGTACCAGGATTCACCTCCACAATTCTTCCAAGTGGCCACTGTCCGCGGGGTAAATCTGATTTCAGTACCAATACAACATCACCAACTTTAATTTCTTTCTTAGCGAACCACCATTTTCCTCTTCGATTTAGAGCTGGGAGCCATTCACGAAGCCACCGACCCCAAAAATGTCGAACCAACTCTTGGACGCGCCTCCATCTGTTTCTCAAGTTAAACTGTGTTGCGTCAACCGATTCCGGAGCAAACTGTCCTCCTACTTGACCAAAAAGAAAATGATTTGGCGTGAGAGGCACGTCATCTGAGAGGTGCGCTGATTGGTAAGTCAGTGGTCTACAGTTCATGAGTGATTCCGCTCCTGTGAATGCTGTCATCAACTCTTCATCTGTGATGTCTGCGTGAGATAATATTCCATAAGTTGCTCTTTTTGCCGTCTTTATCAAAGACTCGTGTACACCACCAAAGTGAGGTGCTAGCGGCGGGTTGAAATGCCAATGAATACCTTTGTTTGCTGCTGATCTCTCAATCTTTTCTTTGTCTAACTGTTCAACTAGTTCACGCAATTCTCGCTCTCCACCAATGAAGTTACTGCCATTGTCAGATAACACCTCCACAGGGAGGCCTCGTCGATTCACCATACGATAGAATGCGTTCAAGAAAGCATCTGTGTCCATGCTGTATGCTATTTCAAGATGGACAGCTCTAGATGTTAAACACGTGAACAAACACAAATACCGCTTTGCCCTGCGCGTACTTCTCCCTTGGATTGTCACAAATGGTCCCACATAGTCCACTGCAACGCGTGCAAACGCTCGCAAGGGTAGCTTGAGACGGATCTTCGGAAGAGGGGCCATTATCTGCTTCGCTGGTACAACCTTGTATCTTCTGCAGCCGTAGCATTCTCTCTCCCAGTCGCGAATCTCTTCTCTAGCTTGCATTATCCAGAAGCGTGTTGACAAGGATGACAGGGTCTGATTTGTTCCAAGACGATGATTACCCTTCTCATGATGATCCTTGACAATCAACTTTGTTACCCAGTTCTTTCTTGGTAGTATAATTGGAAATCGCGTATCGTATGGCAAGTAGTCTGCGTTGACCAGACGACCATCTGAACGTAGCAGCCCATCTTCATCTAGTGTTGGCTTTAAGGCAAGTAGTTTGCTGTGTCTTGGAAGTTCTTTGTCTTCTGATAAGGCTAGGTATTCTTCTTTAAACGATTCTCGTTGCGCCTTCTTTATGATGTAGACTTCAGCATCTGTAATCTCTTCGGATGTTAGTTCGCCTGGTGTTCTTTTAGCCTTTGGAAGTCGACAGTTGTCCAAGAACCGATAGATCCAGGCTTGTACTCTGGTTAGCCGCAGCCAACTTGAAAAGCGTATTGGCTCTATGCGCAATGGGGTGTCCTCTTTGATTGTTACCATTGCTCTGACTTGCCCGTGGTCGTTGACTAAAGACTTGATTTTCACCTCTTTGTTGACTGCGTCATCTAACGATATTTGACTTTTCGGCCACTCTGGTGCTTTCTTTCGCAGGAAGCTTGGTCCTTCCCACCACATCTCTTTGTTTGCAAGTTCTTCAACTGTCAAGCCTCTTGTCACGAAGTCAGCAGGATTCTCTTTGGTTGGTACATGTCTCCATTGTACAGGATCGCTGTATGAATGAATTTCGCCTATTCGGTTCGCCACAAATGGTTTGAATGTTCTACTCGGGCGTTGAATCCACCATAGGACGTTCATGCTGTCTGACCAGAACTTCAGGTCACGTGTGTCGATCTTGTACACCTTCGATATCGATAAACTGAGTCTCAATCCCAGAACTGCACCCATTAGTTCTAGGCGAGGGATACTTGTGGCTTTCAGTGGAGCTACTCTTGATTTAGATGCAACTATACGGATAGCGATATTTCCACTTTTATACTCACATCTCGAGTAGACTACTGCCCCATATGCGTCTGCTGAAGCATCAGTAAAGGTGTGTAAACTCATCGTGACAAGGTCCCCCAAAGCAGGTTGTATACATCGTGGGACTTGTATGCTTGGTAGATTCTCTAATTCTTTAAACCACTTCGTTGCTTGCTTTACTTGGTCAATCATCAATTGATCATCCCAGTCGATGCCTGTGGTCCACAATTCTTGCATTAGTATCTTCGCACGGATTGTATATGGTGACAGTAACCCCAAAGGGTCAAACAATGTTGCAATCTTCTTTAGAAAGCTTCGTTTGGTAAGAACTTCATTGTTTTCTGCTAGTTGCTGTGATTTGTAAGTAAATACATCTTCTTTGGCTTTCCATAGTACCCCAAGGGTCTTCACTGACGGTAGATCCCCTGTGGTCAGATCTATCTCTGATGCTCTGTCCTCAACTGGAATTTCTTCTAGCACTTTCTCTGAGTTCGATATCCACTTGCGTGCATGCATTCCAGCCTTTTCCCACAACTTAGATAACTGATGATAGAGTTCTATGCCTGACTGTTCGTCTTGTGTGGAAGTCATGCTATCATCCATGTAGGTTGATTCTAGAATTGTTTCTGCGGCCGTTGGGAATTGTTCCTTATTCATCTTTGCATGCTCTTGGATGACAAACTGCGACTGGAACGGTGACGAATTCACTTCAAACACAACTCGATTGAATTCATACTCATCTGGTGCTTTAGTTTGGTCAAGATCTCTCCATAAAAACCGATTGTATGGCCTGTCCTCTGGTGCAAGACTGATACGTAAGTACATCTCTGCGATGTCGCAAACTAGTGCTACCGGCTGTCTACGTAGGCGTAGTAAGACGTCGAAGAGCTCACGTTGCAACTTCGGTCCTTGATGGATGACATCGTTCAATGCAATCCCCTCGCACTTGGCTGACGCGTCGAACACAATTCTTGTCTTTGTTGTTGTCTTGTCTGGTCTTATGACCGGGAAATGTGGAAGGTACCACGCCTTTCCCGGCTCTCTCTCTGCCGTTGTGATCTTTTTTATGTAACCTTTCTCGAGATACTTGTCAAGCACATCTGAATAGTTCTTTCCGATCTTTGGATCTTTGAGCAGCCATTTTTCTGTGTTTTGGAGACGTTTCAATGCTGCTTCATAATTGTCTGGCAAAGATCATTTATCTCCTTTCCATGGTATGCCGACTTCATACTGTCCGTTCTCGAACTTCATCGATGTCTTTAGTGTGTCCAACGCTGCTTGATCCTCCGTCTTCAAGGGATTTACAACAACGTTTGGCACATCTTCAACCTCCCAGAACTTTCGAAGAGTGCTGTTCAGTTCTTCCTCCTCTGTACGTACGTAGTATGTCCGTATAAAGTTTGTCTGATGACCAGCCTCTTGCTTCTCGCTTGGATCAGGATGACCAATACATGTCCATCCTAAGGGCGTTAACCGTGCTATAGGTTCTCCTGGATTGCCTCTGATGTCTTGAATCGAGTAATGTAGATCAGCGTAGTCGATACCGATGAGAACGTCTACGATGGGACGTGGTCCCAGATATGGAAAATTGACACTTCGTAGATGGTTCCACTTCTTAGCACAATTGTTCCAGTCAATCACTTTCATGTTGCCTGTAACTCTGTCTGCGGTGAACGCTGAAACTTTTGTACTTGTTCTGCCATCCAGACTTTCGACTCCAAACTCCACTGGCATTGTTTCGAATGTATCAACTTGACCGTTCAAAACATTAACAGTTACTCTTTGGTTTATCCCTTGTAGACCTAACTGAGCTGCGATGTCGCTGTTTATGTAGCTTTTGGTGCTAGCGTCGTCTAGTAACGCGTTGACCACCAACTTTCTTTCGCCATTCTTCAATACTACTGGTACAGTTCGTAGTGCGACGTATTCTCCTTTAGTAGATTCTTTCATGTGTACTGTTGTAGTGTGTGATCTTTCGTGTCCGTTTTGCTGCTCCCCCCCTCTGTGGCAGCGCTGACTGAGTTTTCCGCTTGATTACTCTGTTGATTCTCGTAGGACGGAGTGTTTTTACTCGCGCTATGTTCCTGTTTACTGTTCTTCTGTTGATCCTGTCTCTCACTCTTGTCCTCGTGTAGGAGTCTATTATGTGAGTCTCTGCATCCGTTCAATCCGCAGATTCTCGATCTTGTACATGCTCGACCAACGTGGTATTGTCCGAGACATCTGTAACACATGTTGTATTGCTTCGCGGTTTCCCATCTCTTCGGTACACTCATAGCTTTAAATTTTTCGCACTGCCAAATAGGGTGGGTCTGTCCGCATGCTTTGCAGTTCCGACGTCTGTCCTTGACATTGTCTTGAGACGTTCTTTGGGGTTTTGATTCACCAAAGAAAATTCGTGCTTTTCGTTGAGGTTCAGTTGCACCGCTGGATATTCCTCGGACAGTCCCGGAAGCGATGATCTGGAATTCTGCTTCCTGTATGATCCATTCACGTAATATTTCGACACATTCTGCTTTACGATTCTCGTATATCCATCGATGATACTGCGCTAACATTTGTTCCGGCATCTTCTTTTGCAATTTTGAGTAAAGGGACCCATTTCCTAACTCTTCGTGTCTTCCTGCTTCTTTGAGGTTGATAACTGCGATGTCTAGTAGGTCTGCAAATTTGTCTAGGTCTTTCGCGCTTCCCATGCGGATTGGCTTGAAATTCTCGAGCTCCTCTAGGTACAATGCAATCTGCCGTCTTGTTCCGCCATATTTTCTCTCCAGTCGACTCTTAGCAGCTTCGTAGGCGGTGGCTGAATGTCCCAGATTCTCGATTACATTTAAGGCTTCACCTGACAAATACTGTCTGAGTTGGAGAAGTTTGTATTCGGACGTGGCTGGTGCTTTATCAATACAAGCTACGAAGGCTGCCTTCCAATTCTGGTAAGTAGATTTCTCGCCAGAAAACACAGGAATTGAAACTCTCTTTAACTGTTTCCATAGATCTTGACCGATTTCTTTAGAGGACGATGAAGCTTGATTTTGTGGAGATTGGGCGGGCATTTCAATCTTTGCCCTGACCAGCGGTGATTCGTCGAATCCCATGATGCTTTGCAAACCGAGTTCCTCGTCCATTTCTCTTTCTAGTGCGACTTGTCTTCTTTTTGTTTCTTCTTTAGCAGTCAATAATTGTTCCTTTCCCTGATGAGATCGTGATTCCAACTCTTCTAATCGTTTTGCATATTCCTGTTCAATTTTCATTTTTTCAGTGGCGATCATTTCTTCCTCTTTCAATACTTTCGATTCTATCTGTTCTGCGTATTCCCTTGCCTTCTGTTCTTCTACTTGTAATTCTCGAACTTTCTGCGACGTATCTGACGCAATGCTTGATGGGTCGTCTCTCCTGGCGTCTAAGTATTCTTGTGTTCTATTTTGAGCGTCCGCGAACTCTCTCTCAATTTGTTCCATTTCTCTGCTTAATTTCTCTATGTTTACAACATCGTTTTTCTCTTCGTATTTATCAGACAGTGAGCTTATGATATCCATTGCTTTATCTAATAGAGAGCTCAGATCGTGACGTGCTTCACGTAGTTGTTTACGACTTGGTAAATCTTCGTCTAGCAATTGTAATAAACTGTGTCTGGCTCTCGTAAATCCAGCTTTGCTCCTCGATTTTGATTGCTTTAACTTCTCGATTTCGCTATTCGATTGCTCACTTACTTTTTTATACCTCTCTTCTTCGTTCTTTTCGATCTCGTCTTCGATTTCGTGAGCTTGTCGTCTTCTAGTTTTCTTCTTCCCCATCTTCTTGGTCGATAACTTGACTTCAGTAATTCGCTTCAATTGACCGTAAACATGGTAAATAACTCTCGTTGACTCGTTCTGTCGTCGTTAAACCTCGCTCTGCTACCAAAACTGGTTTGTAGATAACCATGAACTTCCTTGAGGGACGATTCGATTCTTTTACTTGGTATCTTTTTATTACGCCATGTTTTTTACAACGACTTAACGATTCGAACGACCTCATGGTCGTGGTATCACGTGATCCCTAACACAGGGAACCCGGTCCTATTTACTAACATATTAATGTAGCATCTAATCGTAATTCCTTCTAAACACCGATAACATAAAGGATAAAAATGCACACAAATTTGAAATGTTGGACAGTAACGAATGGAAAGTGCTAGGATATTGTGGAGTTGAAAAACTACCTATGCTTGTGAAAGCCATTTATAATGATGGTATTGTTGACATCAAATTGGGCAGCCTCACAAGGAGATACATTCCTAAGATTTCATCATTTCGATTTGAAGGATGTCTGAACATATCAAAGAAAGGAACATGGGAGAGGAATGCCCCAAATAACAGATACAATGCTGATTTGCGTGTAAATTAGTTTACTATGATATCCAAAGCAAGACCTGTCTTCTAAATTTATGTTCAACAACAATCCTTAATAAATAACAATAATTATTCGCCGAAGGCAAAGTGATTATCAGTGAATATTGACCAATGAAGTGTAATAATAGACTTGAATATCAGGGAAAAGATGAAATTCAGGATAAAAAGTTCCTGTTTTATTAGTACTTCTGCGTTGGTGATTTTACTTCCGCTCTCGACCAGTGATTATCGTCTCATAATCACTGGTCGCTCGACCAATCACAGCGCGCAAAACTATATTCAAGTCTAAAATTATATATGAATTAGTATAATATTAGACTTGAATACAGAGTTTTGCACGCTCTGATTGGATGACTGTCCATTGATTATTAGATGATATACACTGATCGAGCAGTGATTATGTGCACTTTGCTATTGCATGTGTATAATAATATGTAATAGTTATTGAACAGCAGATGATATTTTCAAACTCTGGTTATTGCTGTTTTCTAAATATTTACAGTTCATTGTTAGAAACAGCAACAATTCTTAATAATATGTAATAGTTATTGAACACCAGATGATATTTTCAAACTCTGGTTATTGCTGTTTTCTAAATATTTACAGTTCATTGTAGAAACAGCAACAATTCTTAATAATATGTAATAGTTATTGAACACCAGATGATATTTTCAAACTCTGGTTATTGCTGTTTTCTAAATATTTACAGTTCATTGTTAGAAACAGCAACAATCCTTAATAATATGTAATAGTTATTGAACACCAGATGATATTTTCAAACTCTGGTTATTGCTGTTTTCTAAATATTTACAGTTCATTGTTAGAAACAGCAACAATCCTTAATAATATGTAATAGTTATTGAACACCAGATGATATTTTCAAACTCTGGTTATTGCTGTCTTCTAAATATTTACAGTTCATTGTTAGAAACAGCAACAATCCTTAATAATATGTAATAGTTATTGAACACCAGATGATATTTTCAAACTCTGGTTATTGCTGTTTTCTAAATATTTACAGTTCATTGTTAGAAACAGCAACAATCCTTAATAATATGTAATAGTTATTGAACACCAGATGATATTTTCAAACTCTGGTTATTGCTGTCTTCTAAATATTTACAGTTCATTGTTAGAAACAGCAACAATCCTTAATAATATGTAATAGTTATTGAACACCAGATGATATTTTCAAACTCTGGTTATTGCTGTCTTCTAAATATTTACAGTTCATTGTTAGAAACAACAACAATCGTTAATAATATAATAAACATATTTCTTGTACAACAGGCCATGATATGATAGACTGAGCTATATGCCCCTCATCATTTAAATATTATCTCTAGAGTAAGAGGAAGGTAGGCATGCATTAGGCCTGTCATATTGATGTTTGATTTCTAACTGGCCACCACGAAATATCAATATATTGGGTGCATTGTGGATAGTTAAATAATACTATTATTTAAAATATATGAAGCAAAACTTACAAACAACAAACGTGAGACTAAAACAAACATTATACTAAATATTTCTACCAATTGTGCTGGCATCAATCCGCTTTAAGGGGAATTTTCGATTATTTAATTACCCATAATGCACCCGATATATTGATATTTCATAGCGGCCAGAATTTTTGAAAATGACTGTATGCTATACATTGTAACAGTCATCTATATGAACAATCTACATTTTCTAAGCAGAATATATACTTTGTATTCACATATCAATAACATCAGAGTCATTGTACATAAAGTGTAAAGTACACACTTACATGTATACCAGAAGTAGCATTACAGGAAACCCACAGGCATTCAGGGGCCTGATTTCTGAACACTCAATTTAGATCTATTGTGACCACCCCAGCTAATAATCCTCATCGAGGGGTAATGCTGTATTGAAAAATAAAAATTAAAAATTAACTTACCAACTGGCTTCATCTCATCTCATTGTTTTTGATTGAATTTGTCATGTCCCTAATATATTGATCCCTTATTGACTTGTAAGGATTGTACTGTATGGGAAGAGCATATTCTTCTTTCATCAGATAGAAGGAAAACAAGAATGTGTGTTGCAGCTGGCTGCCTTCTTTTAACAAATACATTTCTGAGGTACTTCAAGAAATCCATTTTAAGATTCACTAAGCAGGAATTAACGTCCATGGTTCTGGGGCATTCAAGTGACAAATTGTTGAGCAGTTGTTGCATGGTACTCTTGAGGGAATGTGCTTGTTGAAGAAGGGTGTTATATTCAACTCTTTCCCAGCATAGTTCTGCTGCTTAGAAGTGGTTGGACAGTTGAACTTTTTCAGGTATACAGCATCTGAAGTTTGAAGACCATTTACCAGAAAAGCAACATCATTCTCGAGATCATTAATAATAGTAGAAATGGTGTCTTTCAGTTTTTTGTTGTCAACACTCTTCGTAGTTAATAACTTCTTTCTCCTTTCATAATCACTTTTCAGTTGATCAACAGCATTATCCCCAAGGCGGATATACCCATTCCACTCTCCACGTACTGACTCTTGTAGTGCTGGCTTAACATCAGTGACATCTGCCTTAATCCAAAAACGTCCCTTGGGGTTGGCTTTTTTAACCTTTCGAGAGCTGCAACCTTAAAAAGTACAATGTTAATTGACACATCCAATACTAAGCAAAAATATTAAACACAAAAGCTTCTTAAACTCATATCATTTTCATTTTTTATATTCCAAGCACATGCAAATAGTTTGCTGAAAATTGTATCATATTCACGGCTGTTACAGTACAGTACCTGGAGAACTGGTTTGTCTGTGAACTCTGAAGCAGCAGTCCTCTTTTCAATCCACTGCAAACTGGGGGCTGCAACATTCACTCTAGCCTGAAAACAATGAGCAATATGTGTTTGTAAATACCAAATCGGAAAATGATGCAAGTCATATTGTTGCTGTATATCTAATGTCTGTTACATACTGTTAGTGGGTCTTTATGTCCATGGGAAGGCACTGAACTCCACATTGGTCCTCTAAATAATCGGTTAAATCTTGTTGGAAACTCTGAGCACATTGTCTCGTGCCAAACAGCATAGTCAGGTGGTACAGGAATCTAACAATAAGAACACAATTTAAAAAATTAGGAAAGTAATGAAAGCTATTTATGTAAGAGTTACAGCACGAAGTGCAAATGTATGACCACCTATAACTGCTAAATGGTGGTGAGATAAAAGTATGCAAATACATTAATGGTGGTCTAAAAGTATGCAAATACATTAAAGGTGGTCTAAAAGTATGCAAATACATTTAAGGCGGTCTAAAAGTATGCAAATACATTAAAGGCCGTCTAAAAGTATGCAAATACATTAAAGGTGGTCTAAAAGTATGCAAATACATTAAAGGCGGTCTAAAAGTATGCAAATACATTAAAGCGGTCTAAAAGTATGCAAATACATTAAAGGCCGTCTAAAAGTATGCAAATACATTAAAGCCGTCTAAAAGTATGCAAATACATTAAAGGCCGTCTAAAAGTATGCAAATACATTAAAGGCAGTCTAAAAGTATGCAAATACATTAAAGGCGGTCCAAAAGTATGCAAATACATTAAAATCCGTCTAATAGTATGCAAATACATTAAAGGCGGTCTAAAAGTATGCAAATACATTAAAGGTGGTCTAAAAGTATGCAAATACATTAAAGGTGGTATAAAAGTATGCAAATACATTAAAGGCGGTCAGTATTGTCTAAAAGTAGAGACTTACATACCTGCATGATATTAGTGCTACTGAAGAATTCTATTTGGTAAGCAATGAGGCCAAATGGCATTCTATCCATTGGGAACAGGGGCTCATCACTACCAGGTCTGTTGGTTGCTAGGCAATATGCAAATTTATATAGAAGATTTGAAGTATTATTATTTTCAAGCCTTGCCATTGCATCCAAAGAAAGGGAAACAAAATCACCAGGATTATTTGTGACCCTTTTGCAATGGCAAGCTTTAAAAACAAGTGATTGGCCACACGAAGAGCACAGTCTGAAGACAGATGTTCAATTTCTTGGAGGAACGGTTCTTCACTTCTATTATCTGTAGGTTCTCTCAAGTTACAACTTTGGTCAACTTTAAATTTGGTTTGGGTGCATTTGTTAACACCAGTAGTTTTTCGTTGCTTCTCCGACTCTGAATCTTTAACTTCAAGTTCCTTGAAGTAATAAGACAATGAGAGGCCATAAAACTCTTCTGCCTCAGAAACTGTTTAGAATTTTTCTTTAGAATGTTTAACAGGCGTCCACATACCCGATTACCTTGAAATAATAAATTAATTTATTAATCTCATAACACATGTACAGGGTGCAGTGACATATCCACAGGTTGTCACACTGATATCAAAAGTTGGACTCCCGCTACAAGTGCCATGGCTTGGATCCACTGTAATCTATTCATATACACCTATTCCAAATATCGTTTGGGCCGAAAGCAACAAGCAAGAAGCTGACGACCGCAAAGGACTTTGGGAATCTCCTAATTAATTGATTTATCCATGGTACTTGAGAAGTTATCCCTACAGGCATTGAATAGCAATCATTTGGAACTATTCGGCCATTTGAAAATGCATGTTGTCAAAATGTCTACGGATGAATAAATGAATAAGGACTGAAAGTCCCAATGCCCTTTGCGGTCGTCAGCTTCCTGCTTGTTGCTATTCAACGATTTTTGGAATAGGTGTATATGAACAACACTTCTGTCATGCAAGCTAGTGCTAAGCTAATCATTTTGAAAACAGTTTCCTGCCATAGTGTGTGTGCAAGTGGGACATAGTTTCATAACTTTGCAATCGCTATCATTCTAGTTTAGTTATACATGTAAAATGAACTCACTTGTTAAGATAAAATTTGAAGAGGTTGCTTCTTGAATATGCTTGGCAGCACCCTCCCACAAGGAATGGTTGACTCTAAATGATGGCCACTCAACAATGTTTTCAGGCCAACCATATGAAGGGTCAGTCTTTGCCACATTGCCTCTGATGATGTCGGTGCCTGACGAAAGCTCAGGCAACTCGTCGGATTGGACTGTGCTTTTCAAAACAGCTTCTTTATAGGCTAACTTTACCTGCCGAAACGTAAAATTCGCCAGCGGCTAAGTAATGTTCACCTTTTGAATCGCCATGTTTAGGCTAAGATTTAGGCGTCGTAGACCGTGCAAGAAGTCAAAAACGGAGGGGAGTGGTCAATCTCAAAATAATAAAGGCCGACCAAACTTTAAATACCACAGTTCATCATCGTATGGGATAGTCTTTTAGTTGACAAAAGATAGAGAGAATCGGTAATTCTGAAAAGCCCCATGGGGAGAATTATTAAAGTATTATTATTATTATTACCCCCATCTTTTGACTCCGTCCTGTTTTCTCTGACAATGACACGGCTTAAAGATTATGAAAAGACAGAAGAGGAATATAAAAAAACTGAGGAGATGCTAAATAAAAGATTAACTGGCACTGTTCCAGAAAGCGATTGGTAAGTCTCATGAGTCATGTAAAAATGGTGACCATCTTTCTTACGGCATATTTTGTTTACCTTTTCTTTAATATGAACATATTCGATAACATCAATGAAGTCTTTTCTAGGGAAATGAATGACTATTTTTGAAGCGAAAAACGTTTTTCTGGTCTTTAGGCCTCTTCTCAGACCTTTCAATTCAAAAATCACACAAGCATTTTAAACTTACTTTATACGTCACGAAACCTCACATAACTTACTGTAGAAGTGTATTTATGCATGCTCTCGATAGTTCATTATTTGAGTGACCAAACTCTCTTAGCTTATATATGATGCTAAATGTTCTCAAACTCTCTATTAGGTGCGAGTGTGGTAACTGTTCTATGGATGTTTTAAATAACATTAGTCAATGTTTTTACTGCCAAGAGCTAGATGAATGTGTCGAAGACCTACAATCTGATATAGTCCTTCAAAATTTTGATGATGGTACTGTATTAAAATGTATAACCGAGCATCCAGGATTTACACCTAGTCTTTGAGCAAGCATGCTCGAGAATCCAGCAGTGCTCTTCGGCGTGGGCTTGGATGAAACATCGCCCCGCCAGAGAGCCGCTGGAGAACTTGCCTGCTAGAACGACTTCTAGGGCGTGATACGCATTCAAGCGCATCAACCCTGGAAGGAGAAATAATCTCATTTTAAGGTTTGACAGCTTTTACTTCGAAAGTCTGCTTTTGACCTCCTCTCCCTCTCTCGGGGAGGAGGTCAAAACAGGAATTTTGCTCACAGAAGGTATTAAACGTACTCGTCTCCAACCAAAACTTCCTTTCTTTCAAACAAAATCTGGACATATCTTTTGCCATTCAGGATTTATCTGTCGTCTACTCAGCAATGTCAGTGGATATTCAGATCTTCGATAGATATTCAAACCCTGTCGGCAACTGTGCAAAAACATCGGCTTCGATTTTCTATGGACGTCTGACTATGAACTGTTCAGGGAATGACTGAAGTGCATAAATATCTTGTAAACAATTTTGATCTCTTGGATTCATCTTTCAACAGTCCTTTCAACAACTACTATCAACACTGACTTTTGCCCACGGCGTCTGTTTGAAAATATGGCTGAGCTCTGATTGGCCCTATTTTTTTGTGGCCCAAAATAGGGTCAATCAGAAGCCAGCATTGTCTCACGCCCCAGTCGTTTTAGCAGGTAAGTTCTCTAGCGGTTCTCTGGCTGGGCGATGTCTTATCCAAGCCCGCGCCGAAGAGCACCGCTGGATTCCCGAGCATGTTGAGCAAGGGGCTGAATTTTAGTGTGTCGGTACCACTCGGGGGCACTAAGGTTCATTTGTTTTTTTGAATAGGCACATATCTGTAGATACTGAATCCGCATGATAGACTTTCCCGCCTGACGACTGAAAATGTTCGGCTAAATTATAAGCCAACTTTGAACAGTCGATGTGTGTTCACCTCTAGATCTACAACAATGACATTCAGTAACCGTAATGAACGTTTCTTGGTCTTTTCTACTGTAGTATTTATTTTTCAAACGAATTGACTCGACGATTTTTTCAGCAGCAATCAACTACAGGTGCAGTATACTCGTGTTTTGCCATTACATTTTGTGTTTGGACGACAAAAATGTCCGCAATAGGTCGAAATTAATGCTAAATTCGGCAGTCCCAGGCAAAATAGTTTTATTTCTCAAAAATGCGACATTGACTTCCCAAGCTTGACACTTTCTAAACTGAAAGAGCAAAAGTGAAGCTTTACTGGGGCATGGCGTTTTCTTCAAAAATGTATATACCAGATTCCGCTTTCATACCACAAACATTGCCTATAGTTCAACGTTTCGTTTATGGCGCTCAGCATACATGCATACATACATACATACATACATACATAAACTTTATTTAAACACGGAAATCTCTTCATTACAAGAAAAAATGCTCTTCCAGAGAGCCGTGACATCTAAAAATAATAATAATTTGTATAATAAATAGTATATATATAAATAGAAAATATCAGAATAGTTAGTAAAAATATTCAAGTATTTAAAGTGTTTAGTTTAACTAGGGCAGATTTGAAAGCTTTCAAACTTGATTTATCTTTCACCTCTGTAGGGATCTTGTTCCAGGTAACATAACAAATCCTCTATAGTTTAAAGTACACTGGCTTCCCAGCTTCAGTAATAGGTCTGGGAATGTGAAGACTGTTTTTTTGAGTTTCTTAAATTATGTGAATGTATATTTGAGGTATTATTAAATATATTTTTCAGATAACCTGGAGTAAGATCATTTTGTATTTTGTACATCATAGTGGCTAGTTGATTAGCTCTCCTAAGATGAAGTCTATCCCAGCCAAAGTCATCCAATAACTCCTCAGAATGTTTATCATTAATATTTGGAAAGGATATGATTTTAGCAGCTCTGTTTTGTAGTTTTTGGAGTTTGTCTGATAGGCCCTTACCGATGGTCCCACATACAGTAGAACAGTAATCAAAGTATGGAAGTATTAAGGCCCTATAGAGACACACTCTAGTTTCAAAAGGAATAACAGGAGTGACTCGTTTTAGAACTGCTAGTCCTGCAGAAATTTTCTTGGAAATAGTGTCAATATGCGAGTACCAGTTTAGGTTTTCGTCTAGTTGAATTCCGAGGGATCTATAGACTGTTTCCCTTTTTAACTGTACATTATTTATTTCGACTTTAAAATCTTGATGTACTTGAGAAAGCTTGAACGAGCTTCCAATCAACCATGCTCGAGGATCCAGCGGTTTTTGTCCGCGCTCCGAAGTCACCGGCCGAAACAACCCGCTGGATAAATTACCTGCTATTACGAGTTCTGTGGCGTGATACGAATCTTGATTTTGATTGGCCCTCTTTTTGAGAGTAAAAAAGAGGGCCAATCAAAACTCGACCTTAATTTCCAAAGATAGCGTCCATGTTGACGGATGTTTTAAAGAAATGCATTTGCGTGATGCGATCGATCACGTACTCTAGTTTTTCCCCGGGATCGATTTCCTAAAGCCAGAACAGCTCATGGACCTTCATGGTTCTCGAAGCGTTTAATTATCGTTTAAAAAAAAAGGATGATATGTATTTGCACAGCTACCGACAGGATATGGCAAAAGCTTGATATTTTTGCTAGTGATATCCGATCCTTAGAGCTGGTAAATGTGTTGTTTGAATTGGGAGGCCAGAAACGATTTGAAGCTAGAAGTACCACCAACTGAAAGAATACGCACCACGAGTACGGAATACAGAGTTTTCAGCGTATATATCATTATGAACAATGAGGACTTCAGTTATCACTTCATTTTTGACATTTCTTTAGGGTCTGAAATTCGAGCTATGCTAAATCCGCTTGAGAGCGTATCACGACCCAGAACTCGTACTAGTAGGTAATTTATCCAGCGGGTTGTTTCGGCCTGTGACTTCGGAGCGCGGACAAAAACCGCTGGATCCTCGAGCATGCCAATCAACATAAATTTAGATTTTTTAACATTGAGAGTTAATTTATTAGCATTTAACCAGGTTTGAATGGTGTTTAAGTCCTGGTTCATTTGGCATTGTAGAGCAAAAGAGTCCTGTGATGCCAATGACAGAGTGGTGTCATCGGCGTACATTCTCGGTTTACTGTACAAATGACAAGCGGGGAGGTCATTTATGTATATGGTAAATAACAAAGGGCCCAGTATAGATCCCTGAGGAATGCCTTAGTTTAGAGTACAATAGTAATTTGAGAGTGTCCCATTTGCCAAGGTTTTCTGTTTACGTTCGGTGAGATAGGATTTAAACCAGTCTAAGGAGTTTGGCTTAATACCATAAAGTTTCAATTTCTCCAGCAATATCTGATGGTCCAGGGAATCGAAAGCTTTTTTCAGATCCACAAAGATCACACCGTTTAAGAAACTGTTGTCAATATTTTTGAACCATTCGTTTGTTTCTTCTAACAAACAAGTTTCCACAGAAAACCCTGGCCTGAAACCAGATTGAGACTCAGTTAATAGGTTATTCTCATTTAGATATGCGTATAACTGATTAAAGATCACTCTTTCAATCAATTTACTTACAACTGGTAATACAGATATTGGCCTATAGTTATTAGGATCTGACTTGTCATCCTCTTTGAAAATAGGGGTGACTTTAGCAATCTTCCAATCGTCAGGAAAAATACCAGTGGTGATTGAGAGATTGATTATATAAGTCAGAGGTCTGACTATTATCGGTGCGGCTAATTTTAGCAGGCGTGATGGTATATTATCAAGTCCTGTGGCTATATTATTTAGAAGTTTGTTGATTAATTTGGATATGTCATCAGTTGAAATTGTAGTTAATTCAAAAGTTGATTTTGAATGCGTAATGAAATGTTACTTTTGATCTAGTATTTGGAATCTTAGAAGCAAGGGTTGATCCAACCTCCGAGAAGTGTTTGTTTAGAAAACTACTAATATCATTAGGATCATTATAGGTAATATTGTCAACTACAAGTTCGTTTATTTTGCTATTTTTTGGTTCATTTCCCATCAATTGGTTTATTCCTTTCCAGGTATTTGCTATATTGAGACGATTTTCATTAAAATATGAATTGTAATAATTTGTTTTGGCAAGTTTGATATCATAGTTTACTTTGTTTCTTTGACTCTTGTAATTAGCCCAATTTGAATCTGATGGAGACCTGGATGCTATCTTTTTGAGCTGATCTCTTTTGAACATTAAAGACTTTAGTTCAGGAGTGATCCAAGGAGCAGATACTCCCCTGATCCTTTTCTTTTTCAACGGGACATGATTATTTGCAATTGATAAGAATATTTGCTTCCATTTGTTCCATGCCATGTTTGAATCATTCATAATTTCGATAACATGCCATGGAGCTTTGAAAAGATCTTGTTGGAAATTGTCTAAGCTGAAGTTTTTGTAACACCTACTAGAAATGATCTTGGAGTTACATTTGTTTGTAGATTTAGAAGTGCAGCCTTTCCTTATAGCATATATCATACAGTGATCACTCAGACCAATGTCCAGGACACCAGCATGAGTGTATTTTGCTGCATAATTTGTTATAAATAAATCAATTGTTGTAGATGAGTGTTTTGTTATTCTTGTTGGTTGATTAATTAGTTGACTGTATTGAAAGATGTTGCAAATGTCCTTCAATTTTTGGGAGTTGTGGTCTAAAATGCTTGCACCTATATTACAGTTGAAATCTCCTACGATGCTAACCTCCATATGAAAAGTTTCCAGCTTATCTAGAGTTGCTTCAAACTGGGTCATAATATTGATACTGGATCCAGGGAGTCTATACCAGGTTCCCATTATAAAGGGCTTCACCTTTGTTTTTAATATCTGGACACATAATAGTTCAAGATTCCCTTCTTGGAGGCCAGACAATCGTTTATAATTTGTTGTTTCACTGATGAAAAGTGCAATACCTCCACCAGACCTGTTTCGATCCTTTCTCTCTATGACATAACAGTTAGATATCGGGCATAATTGTTTTTGTCGTAAGCAAAACACCAAGATATCATCTCACGAGTGAATGCCATGTGCTTCACCCAATTCCCTTCTCTTGACGCATGAATGAGTCCAAGGACATTCTCTACCAAATGCACATAAGACATCCAAAATTCTGATGTTTTCCCATTGGTGTCTTCGGAAGATGATCATGATACTTGTTGAAGAGTTGAAGAATATAACTGCATGAAGGGTGCTGTAGAACGTTTTCCATTGAGTCCTGTGATGTTCTTTCACTTAGTTCTTTGATTTTGGTCATAGGTTTCCTCAAGTTCTATCCAATATCCTATCTCACTCTCTTCAAGCCAAGGGTAAAAACGACTCCATGTTAACCTCATCAGTGCTTCATACAAGAGCTTATGTAATTGAACAGTGCGGTGAAACTCTCGGCCAAGCAACACATTACAAATGGATCCTTCTGGAACAATACCGGACACTGCTAGATCTCCATCTCCAAAGTGCTGTCCAATTATTCCAAGTAGGTGTAACCGAACACATGGGATACCGCCCCAGCAAGACCCGAACACCGGCTATCGACCTTCCCCAGAGAGATGACCACAACAATCAAGCAAAATAAACTCTTTATTTTACTATACATAAACCCGTTCTACTAGAAAGAAAAAAAAACATTACTAATTCTGGTCTTACCTACTGAATATGACTGAATACTATTATTATCTAAAATCAGAGTATTGTAATGCAACTGGATACTTATCATTCAATAATTGTATAGTCTTTCGTCGTTTTGCTTATTCCTTGTAAATAGCTTCTTGCTTTAGTATGTATTTTCTTTCTCCTGTAAGTCTCTTTGTAGTCTTTTTGTAAGTTGCTTGAAGTATCTTTCTTCTTTTGTAAGTGTTTCCTTTCTCTTGTAGTCTTTGTGAAACAGTATGTGTAGTCGCTTTATTGCTCTTCAGAGTCCATTTGAAGTTTCTGGCGTACTTCTGTCGTTAGGTTTACCGTTAATGTTCCTTTCACCAACAGTACAAACCTCCACTTAGGTGACAGAGCTCTATTCCGCTGCAAAGGGATTTTTTCTTGACTTCTGAGACTTCGCTGAGACTTTTGTGAGACTGAATAAAGAACTCAAGAAGGGCGTAAATACACGAACATGAATACAATGGTATAAAAGTAACAATTGTAAAGGTTACATAATCTCAGTCTATTGGAATAAATTAAAGTTTTATGAACAAAGGTCTTAAATTAACTATTCAATGTACTTATGCTAAGGTATTCAAATATTCGATGTTTATTCTGTCACACCTCCCCCTTAAGCAACTATTTCTTAATTATTAAATACCAAATATTTCTAAACTGAATAAGGCACAAGAAAAACTCAAAAAAAAGAAAGAACAACAAACAAAAATAATTGATAATAAGAAGGGGACATGTGACGAATACCCGTGCGTGTGATGCCAATCACGAACTAAAGGATCAAATTGCAAATTACTAGAGCTAACAGATCCGGTCGACTGTACTTCATTCTACTTAGCGCATCAACATTGACATGGTGTCTTTCACTCTTGTACTGCACAACCATATCATATTCTTGCAAAGTCAAACTCCATCTCAATAACTTCCTACTCTTGTCTATTACCTTATTTAGCCAGACTAATGGGTTATGATCAGTTTCCAACACAAACTGTCTGCCATACAGATAATATTGGAAAACTTCAATTGCCCAAACGATACCAAGACACTCTTTCTCTGTTGTGGACAACTTCTCCTCTCTAGGCTGTAACTTTCAGCTAGCAAAGACTACAGGGTGCTCGTCTCCGTTCTCGTCTAATTGGCTTAGAATTGCTCCCAAGCCTCTGTTTGATGCATCTACTTGAACGAGGAACATTTGATCCCACCGTGGTGCTTTTAGCACAAGAGCTACTTCCAAGGCTTTCTTAAGAGGCTGTCTCTGTAAGATTCGACCACCCGATTCGAGTTCAAAATTAGAATTTCTTCATATTTCTGTCATAAGTTAGGGTACATTTGTACATTACTGAAATGCATTTCGATTTTGCGAAATAATTTTTTAGCAAGAGAATTTTCACATTTTGCTTGTGCATGTGTGCATAAATCATGCATTCTCAAGTTCTCAGCGATCAGTCAACGAAGTGATACTTTCGTCCAACTTGATTTCTGAAAAATTAGAATACTTTTAAGTATTACAATATGCTGGATTAGATATTTCGAAATACGGTAATTCCCAAAATTAAATAGAAATAGAAATATTACAAGACCATGGAAAGATGTTGTTTTCAATTCTGTGACAACAAGTGCTAATAATTGACTCTAATATATACTCTTTCGCATTTTTATCTTGAGACTAACTCAAAGGTTTAAATACATCCTATATCCAATATTGCTGAAAGGAAATTAGTTTACACAAGGAAATTAACCATTCTAGATCAGCTAAAACTCACTCCTATATGTAAAATCACTGTTGAGTGAAGGGCGCAATATTGGCCAAAATTGCCTAGATATATTTTATTCTACAGAGCTGGGAATTTGCGGGCCAACTCAGGGATTTTGAGAGTACAAACTAGATGGTTTAAACTTGGCTTCGGACTATTTTTTGGCCCTAAGCAATATATACCCCACATCAATATAGGACTCTAGAGACGGCCGAAATTTAGGAGTTTTCTTGAATACTCCCAGGTAATGAAAACAACGGCACATTACCGAGGTTAAAATATATCATTTTAAATTTATTTTTAGGATTTTATACAGTGGAAACTTTAGATATCGTGTTTCTAAATTTGTAATGCGAGTTTCCAGTTTGGAACTCGAGTTTGCTGAACTTGCACAAAATTTCGACTTTTCACACAGGCCTCAGAGCGCATTAGCTGGTAATTTGAACTTTCGTAAATTTTGAAAAAAAAAAAAAGCGCTGGAACTTTTTATTATGATTTTCGAAAGAGTTCACCCAAGGGGTCATTTTATTGAAATAAAATTATATTTCATTTTTTACAACTGTCGCACGATTCTCGAAATTTACTGACAATGGCTCTTAAATTTCTAACACTATACAATATATGCAATTATGTTATTTCAGACATCATAGCCGCAACTCATTTCAATCACAAACTCCACCGGGATGTTCAAACCAAGGATGACAGAACTGATCAAATCAAAATAATTTATACCAAATTTTAAAAATGGCGAGGCAACAGTGAGGAATGTCAGAGTTCAGCCAAACTATGGTAATTAAAGAACAAATACCAACTGAAATGTGATAGATGGGAGTACAATATCAATATTTGTTATTTCGTTTCAACAGACTACATTGACAACATATATCATACATTTATTGATGCCAAACAACATGGGACCTTAACTGCTGCCATTCAAGAGCTCAATGCCATGACCCCTGAACCTATGAATATCATGCTAAACAAACAGTCTAGCCAGGAGGCCACTGAAGCATGGAAAAAAAGGAAAAGCTTGGTTGTCCAGGAAGTTCCCTGATCTCTGCCAGGTATCAGAATTATGTTTAACTCGTGTAGATTGGCTTTCGCGAATAGGTCCTTTGTGTTTGCATTTTAATAAATACAAAGTGATTGATATAATACAGGTGTTGCTACTACTACATACATATGGTAAGGACTTACAATGTATACATGTACATGTACATAGCCAACTT
Source organism: Actinostola sp. cb2023 (assembly GCA_033675265.1). Classification (NCBI taxonomy): domain Eukaryota; kingdom Metazoa; phylum Cnidaria; class Anthozoa; order Actiniaria; family Actinostolidae; genus Actinostola; species Actinostola sp. cb2023. The sequence goes on along the minus strand of JAUJYZ010000746.1, from coordinate 153,273 downwards.
ATCCAATACTTTATGCAATACTATTTCAGTTGCTGTACCACAAACAGGAGATGTAGCTGATGCATCAAAGAACAGTGCTACAAACAGAGCTGAGCCAAGATGCAGCATTTGCAAGAAACCAAGGAAAGGCCATAAATATGTCAAAAAATAAGAATGATTAAAATACTCTTCAGTCTTCCATTTCATCAACTAGTTGAAAACCAACAAAATATTCGTTGTTGTCTTTTGGTCTAAATGTACTCCTTATGACATGATAAGCACATGCAGGTAGTGGTATTCTGCTTTTTCCAATAAGACCATGTACCAAATGCGAAAATTCACGGTATGCCACACTTCTCATGAACCTGAAACATTATCATATAACATCAGACTGTGAGTAGTCTGGCTAACCGAATACAAATGAGAATATCAGTGTCTGCAAATGCCATCTTTATATTTATGGAGATAAATAGGAAGTGTGATATTTTTTTACATATACACCTATTCCAAAAATCGTTGTCCGGGCCGAAAGCAACAAGCAACAAGCTGACGACCGCAAAGGACTCCGGGAATATCCAAATTAATTTATTCATCCGTGGTACTTGAGAAGTTATCCCTGCAAGCGTGCGTTGAATAGAAATCATTCGGAACTATTTTTGACGCCATCAACCGTGTATTTTGCCTTGATGCCAGCACCTTATAGCACAGACCTACGTTGGCGGGCCATATGGCTTGTCGAATTTTTAGGCATAGACCAGGAAGAAGCAGCCTTCTACCTCGGTATATCAGCGAGAACGATAAGGCGATATATTGCAATTTTCTATCGCACAGTTAATGTCGTATCTTTGAAGATTGGCAGGCCATTTAGCTGCGTCGAGTTTCATCCCCATGAAGAACTTATTGTAATGGAGGAAATTTTGAGTTGTCCAGATAAAACTCTAGCAGAAATATGTGAGGTCATATGCCAAGAAACCGGGGCACATTTTTCTGTATCAGCAGCCATCTCCAGTTATTTTATGAGGAATGGTATTACAAGGAAAAAGGTATGAACATGAAGAATTTAATGTTTAATTCATCCCTGTAATTGAGCAAATCAGTGATAAAATGAACAATAACTATACTATCATCACATTTCAGCTTCGACATATTGCACTTCAAAGAAGCGAACAAGCAAGAGTTGAATTTCGTTCTATTTCATGTCTACTCGAACACGAAATGTTTGTTTTTCTTGATGAGAGTGGATTTGTAAGTGTTAGTAATATTCTACATGTATGTTTAATTACGACGAGGAAATGTTACTCTATGATTCTTCTATCGGTAATGTTTTTTTAGGACAAGAGAATCTTGAGAAATTACGGGTGGAGTTTCCAGGGAACACGGGCTGAAGTTTCAAGAATTCGCCAGCCATGCGTAATCGCATAAGTGCAATACCAGCGCTATGTACTGATGGGATTTTAGATGTTGGTATTTACGAGGGGCATGTGAATGGTGAAACGTTTCTCCACTTTGTTAACACTACATTAGCACCGCATCTCCTTCCAGTCAATGGTATGAACCCAAGGTCTGTGGTTATTTTAGGTAAGTATAGTGCGGTGTTTTCTTTATTAAGTTGTTTATACAATATAAGTGATCATGACTGACGTGGTTTTTATTGCTTCTTTACAGATAATGCTCGTATACATCATTATCGAGCGGCTGTAAATGCCATCAATGCTACTGGCGCTCTCTTGTTATTTCTCCCGCCATACAGTCCAGACTTTATGCCATGTGAAGGCGTATTTGCGCAAGCTAAGAGTTGGATTAGACACAACGATATTGCATGGCAAGTCTGTGATGAACCAGAACTCCACATCACACAATCAGAAACCTTAAATTACATCAAGCATTCAGAGTATATGTAAACTGATGAACAATTAAATAACTGCAACAATTGACTCTTATCATGCGTACTGATTTTTAAGATCAGCAAACTGGTTTCTTTCTGGTGCAAACAGCCTATATGATCTGAAAGAGTTTGTCTGAAAGAACACTTTCTGGAAAGTTTCGATGGTATAGGATAAAATCTCAAAAAGTTATCGGGGATGACATTTATAGACTTTAGTATGGGATTTTGCCGTCATGCGTTACAAGCCTCGTTTTGATGTTTTTTCAGAATTTAAATCGTTCATAGCTTCGCAGAGATATGTAATTTCGTCATCGAATTTCGAACATCCAACTCGCTCTCTTCTGTATCGTCTGTTTGAACTATGATAAATGATAATAGTTCATCTTAGGAATTGCGTCTAGGAGTACAATTTTTCAATATACGGAACAAATGAGTAATATTGTACTGTTACCTTTTGTTTTGGACTTTTTTTGCGGCATTTCTGTTGGTGTACTTGTACCACGCTTGCCACGCTTCGAATCACTCTGGCTATTCACGGTGGCATCCATCCAAAGCTTTAGTCAACCACACTTTTCTAAGGACATGGCTTGAGCTAACTGTGTTTCGCTAACTATAGCATATTTTTGATTTCTAGGTTCCCCGAAATAGCCCAAGGTAAAAGAGCTGTTCTTAGCACCGGTCTCTATGGAATGATTTTTGTAGATGTACTCTTTCCATTCTACTACGGTTGCGAACTTTGGTACATTGTTTAGAGAAAAAGTTTGGTGTCGGTTCTTATTCGTTGGCTCCAACACCTTTAACATGATATTTGTGGTACTAGTGATGGAATAGTTCGGCGAAGTACTTGAGCTAGTACCCGCGGCCATTTTAAAATGCACGTTCTCAAAATATATACGGCTGAATAAATAATAAGGAGAAAGTCCCAATGCCCTTTGCGGTTGTCAGCTTGTTGCTTGTTGCTTTCGGTCCGGACAACGATTTTTGGAATAGGTGTATATGCTTACATTAAAAACTGCTAAGAGTAAGAAGATTAAATGCGAAAAACATATGTCTCCTCGGAACCGGTTTGTCGATAGCTTTTCTTATCAATCGTTCTGTATTTTCCAGCAGACAATCTCAGTGACCAAGGGTCCAAACAAACTGTTTTGAATGCTAGGTGAAGTGTTATGCAATCTGGCGGCATTTGAACTTCTCGTAGAACAAGTTCGTTTTCTAAAGCCTCTACACACTGTTGAATGTCTTGACAGCAATAGCACTCATTTGAGTTTTGTAGAAATGTTAAGGGAGGCTCTAGGCAGAGGTGGTTGGATCGTTGTTTATTCAAGCTCTGGCTGGCTAGGACTAATTACAAGTTGTGGTGTGGTCACCTTTATAGTGACGCACTAATTGTCTATCATTATATCAATGTCAGTTTAATCTAGGGTTGTGATTGGCTATATCCTATGTGCTCCTAGATTACAATTATCAAATACGCAGCTAAGTTGTACAAGTAATCTAAAGATTCTAGATAGTTAACTTCTGCAACACTGCAACAAAGTTACACTGTTGGATAGTAATAATTATAAGTTATCTGATTGTGTCTAAATATTGTAAATGGAAAATAGGAATAAGAAGTTCTGACGAAGTATAGTGTCTTGGGGTGTGGTAGATAATTATGTGTGGTCTATGCTAAAATAGGAGGAGACTAAATGATAAGATTATAAGAAATTGCATGATCTAGAATACTATCTGGTTCTAGAGGAAATAGAATTAAAGTCTTAATGATATTAACTTAGCTTATCTAGAAGTGTTTGAGAATACAAAGCAATTAATAGTATCGGATTAAATCAGTGATTCTGTTGTGTAACAGAAACATAGTCGAGCATTTTCCACAACAGCACCTAAATCAATAAGAAAGGACTAAAAAATATATAACTCACTCGTTATAAATATGTAAATTCAAGGATTCAAATCCAACTGTTGATCGCTGAAAAGGTAAAATACAACGATGATCGCTGATCATACATGTACGATCAAGAGCACTAGCGACTTACCAATTGCTTACAGTTTCCTTTCCGTCCTATCGGTCCTTTAAACTTTGTAGTCGTTGTTGCTTTTCAGCTTGTTCTTTCATATATTCTTCAAGCCATTCTTCGTCAGCCAAAATTCGAACAAATTCTGACACCATGTAACGTTGTCTTTAGGAAGACAAACCACTAACAAGGCTGTAAACGGCAAGAATTCTTTAATACCAGCAACTTACAATGAACTCCAGCTAGCTTACAAACACGCCACCAAAACCGGATGTGACGCCACTGAATACCGGAAATACTGATATAACGTTACAGTGAGGACACACTAACCGGGACCCCTTGAGCAAAACTGACCAATCAGATTACAGCTGAAAATAATCACATTCCAACAAAAGTCATCTGCGCCAATCATCTTTATGACTATAATGCTGATTGGCCCAGACAACTTTTGTTGGAATGTGATTATTTTCAGGTGTAATCTGATTGGTCAGTTTTGCTCAAGTGGTCCCGGTTAGTGTGTCCTCACTGTAAAGACATATAATGAGTTGTAAGATTATATATTTTTGTGATCATTGTGTCATTCACACACTGCCTCAGAGACTAATGGTAAGATTTGCCTTACTAGTATCACAGTCTGGACCTCAAAAGATTAATTAGCAACTCTCATATTCATACTGTATGACCGTAAAAAATAATAACATGTACACAAGAATATGAGTTTATAGTCATGTACTGTTTCCAATTTGTCATCTATGTATACGTATCAATTGTAAAATCATGTATATGCATAATAAAGGTTATAAAAACATTTTATTAATTTTCCCACATCAGTACGTAATCCTAAAATAAGTTAAATAAAGTAAACAGAAAGTACATGTACAAATATTATGAACCATATAACATATTACACTACATACTTTGCAAATTATACTCAACGTTAACATTGTTATGATTTACTTTGGTTTTGTATCAATCACAGCAATGGGAGTCATTCAGGTGAAAGGAATTTCAGACAATATTGCAGATGACAACATCTTTATTTGCTTCCAATCTGGGTGTGGCACAAGCTCTATTTGACCCCTATGCTATTCTAAACAGAATTTTTAAAGATTTCATGCCTGATCACACCCCTAAAACAGAGGACGAGAATCTCTGCCCTCTTAACATGGGACCCCGGGCCTGCAAGTCCTCCACAAATTAAGCTCTATCCCCCTTAGCTCAGGCCAAGGATATGTACTACATTATAATTTTATATTTACCTCCACCAGCACCTTTTTTCATGGTTAAATATTCTTTCTGTTTATCTGTAAATAGAAAGAGAATTGAAAAGAACTGTAGGTCAAGGAATGTTTTTATACCTGCATGCATGCAGCTATTTATATTTTTAATAGCTTTATATTTTTAATACTAATGCACATGTATTCATTCCTTCATTTTAATAATTATTGATGTATCGATTATTTCATAAATGAGCCTCATAGTAGAGCTTTTCAATGTAAAACAGTCATTGACCAGCAGAGTGACAATATTAATAACTTTTTAATAGATTACACATTACACTTATTACCAAGTAACTTCAGTTTGTCCGAGTGAAATTTCACTCCTTTAATTTCCAAATCCTTACTATCGATTTGAACAAAATTGTTGATAGTGTTTATCTGAAAAACATAATTAAGGCTTTAAAGCGGCACTTGGACCAAAATTGCAATTTCGCTGAAACTATGCTATTTGATTCTTGAACCCACTGATATTAACTTTACAAAATCCGTTTTTCGAAATTTTAATTGGAAGCGGTATTTTTCCCCTTGTTTCTCGAGACCACTGAATAAATCGATAATTCCGAGTGGGGAATGGGGAGACCGGTAGTGACGTCAACTTACCAACACAAATATCACAAGTAGTGTGAAGCAGTAAGAAAACTATAGGATTTTGAGAAATAGCGTGTCAAAAAAGCTTCAAAGATCGAAATAATCAACACAAGCGTACATCTGCGGTTCAGAATGCCCAGTAGATGTGTAGTCCAAGGCTGCAGTAACAAGTCCGCCCCAAAACAGGGCATTTCTTTACATCTTTCGCCCCTTGACAAGGCACAATACGCAAAGTGGAGAAAGTTTTGCTTCACCGCAAAAACTTCAATCCTGAGGATCGCTTTGCAATATGCTCAAAACATTTCGAGGACAGCTGTTTTTCAAGACTACTGCATCAGGAAGGATCTCCACGTAGGCTTATTCCAGAATCAATCCCTACAATTTGGCAATCACCGACGGAAGGTGAGCTGTCAGATTTAGGTCTGGAATATTTGATGTAACTTATATATTAAAAAGTCATAAATTACCCCAATGTTTTGGAAACTATTCCATCAAAATTATTACTTTCAGTTAAGCAATGAAAATTACCGATGGTATTTATTTGTGCACTGAACGCGTAGATTAAAACAGCACATCGTCGTCTCGTTGCGGCAACGGAGATCTTTGCTTCTCAATCACTGAATCAGTCAATGAGTTTTTCAGTGCAGTGGTTTGAATTATTGAGGACGGTAAAAAGCGCGTAAAAAGGGACTAGTTTCTGTAATCATTGCAGAAGTAAGATAGCGTAATAGGTTTTTACAAACGGCCTTTTCAAACACAAGTTCGACGCGGACAAAGCAATTATCAAGTTCACACATCACAGTCGGCACTCTGTATATTGTCGGTAGTTTTTAGAAATCTTCTGTGAAATATTTTCTCGTTTGTAATTGTTCGCTCTGTGATTCACATCAGATATTGAAGGACATACTGGCTAAAACGTCGACTGGGAATGATCTCGAGGTAGTAACGAGGTAATTTTGATTTGTTAAAAATACCGCAATGTTCTTGTCATATCGTACGCTTTGAAGATCATTGGTTTTTTTAATTCATTTAGACGACCAAGGACATGGATATAGAAGATCCACTGCCAGTACCAGAGCTATTAGAAGAGGAACATGTATCACAGTCCGTCGAGCCCATTGTTGTGACAGCATTTCCCGCCACTAGCACTGCATGTGAACACAGCCCTCAGGTGATTACTACTACTATATAAAGTACACTCCTTAGTCTTTTTGTGCAAAATAATATTGATGTGGGATGTAGACCATGCACTTTTATTATGAGATAAATCTAGTCCAAAAGTTTTTATAGCAATATATAGTTTTTCGTCAATCAAAAACATCAAATATGCCGAAGCAGTGTCTGGAAATCTAGTGCAACCTACAAGACGGGACATTCGTCTGATATCTCTTGTCTTTTCGTTTACCGTCAGTAGGTTGACATCAATTCTCAGCCTCTGAATTGCAAGAATTGTGACTACTACAAGGAAGAGATCAGATCTTTGAAAAAAACAGTTAATACCCTTCAGACCAAAGCTAAAAGGCGACAAGACCGATTGGACAAAAAGAACTCGGAGTTAGAAGAGCTATCACATAAACAAAATAGAAAATCATTAGATAAGTATTCTATGCATTCTATAATTATTTATGTCATTACCAGGCCACTTTATTGTTGTCTTTTTTATGTAAGAAGTTCGACGTTGCTTCACAATTTTTGGCTGGTTTAGCAGGTTATCCACAATTTAATATAATAATTTGATTTATAGGAATACAAACAGATAGCAATGATCTTGAACAGCATCCACCCACAGAGTATCCACCCACAGAGAGCAATGTAGAAGAACTGGAAGATGGAATTGCTGATGACCCAACATGGGCTCCCAATCCCGAAGATAATGACGAAGAAAATCCTAACCTAAGGTATATTTTAATAAGTAATAGCCTTCAGAAGAGCATAAAAAATGGAAAGATGAATGAATGAAAAAATACAAAGAGGAAACTACGGCAAACATCACACTAACCATGAACTTAATTCAGTCGAACCTATCAATTCTGAAATTACAGCTCTGCAGCGACTGTGCTACAATGCACAACTGCCTTTTCAAACACAAAATGACGTTTTAAATACGAGCCTATTTCAAAATTATTAGGTTTGACTGAATTAAAATAACAATAATAATAATAGCTCATGGTTAGTTTGACGTTTGCCCTAGGCCTTACAAAATTAGTCAATAGTGCCATACATGTAGTGTAGGTAATTGTCCCCCTTGTCCCTGTGCTGTGTACGGCCCTGATATTGTTACTAATAGAAAGCTATCCTGAATCTATTTGTAGGTTGGACTTTGAAGGAAAAAACGAAAGAGAAGAACCGAAAGGGATTGTCTTTCTGTCAAAACTGATGTTACTATTCCAGTACTGTCGCTATTGTTTTTCAAGTAATCCCAAAGTAGCTGTGTCCCAGAATGGGACATCACTGAGCATTGTCAGTAAGTGTGAGGGACGTGGAGAAATATTCAACTGGACAAGTCAACCAATACTTCTCAACAAATTTCAGGCTGGGAATTTATTGCTCAGTTTTGCAATGCTCACTGCTGGTGCTTCAGTAAGAAAGATGTTGTTAGTATTCCGTCACATGAATCTACTGGCTTATAATGAATGTATCTATTATTATCACCAAAAACACATTCTAATCCCCTCCATTGTAAAGTTTTGGCGATCTTATCAAGCTAAGATGCTGGAGTCACTGAGAGGAAAGGAAGTTATTATAGCAGGAGATGGACGTCATAACAGTATGGAGCACTCGGCCAAGTTTGGCACATACACCATCTACTGTTGTACTGCAGGGTTGATCTTGCATCTTGTTGTTGTGCAGGTTAGTTAACATATTATAAATATTTATATGCAACTGCATATTATTTATATTATGGTATGTGTACTTTAGTCACACTTTTACAATATAATTTTTAAACCCCTGAAATAGATATTAGACATACTGTACACATCAAAGTTTCCTTATGTGTCTATTTGACTGATGTACATACATTTATTTCTAGGCTAATGAAGCTGGCAGCAGTTCAGCCATGGAATTCCTAGGCCATCAAAAGGCATTTGAATTTATATTGGCTACAGGCATGGTGATAACTGCATTTGTGCCCGACCGTCATACATCGATCACAAAATGGATGCGAGAAGAACTACCAGACCGTTGCAAAGCACTAGGAAAACCTGTAGTACACCATTTCTTTGACCTTTGGCATATTGGTAAAAGTAAGTCACAATCTACATGTATAAGATACCCAAGGGGCTGTGAGGGGGTTTGGGAAGGGAGGGGTACATGTAGGTGGTGGGTTTAGTTAAAAACATGAAAGCAGGCATTACAGCAAACAATGTCTTGCTGAAACAATTATGTTTCATTTCAAATCTCTTCTCTAGAAATACAGAAAATCCTTATCAAGTTAAGCAAGGAAAGGGGAGGGGAATTGATTGGTAGATGGCGCAAAGCTTGTGTCCGCCACTTTCACTGGTCTGTCACATCGACACAAGATTTGTTAGGTGAAGTAAACGTGGCAAAATTCCATTCATTCTTCTCACACATCCTCAACAAACATAGCAATCTTCCAAACCAACTGTTTAATACTTGTGCACATGGAATCATCACCAGACCCAATTTATCGCATGTTCATGTATTAGTACAGGACAAGTAAAACAGAACAAAAGGACTTAATGATATGAGTTACATGTATAGAGTCGTTTTCATCTGAGTGGGAAACCTACAGCACAATGCACACAATCAATGGTTGTCCAATCAGAATGCTCAGGCACTGAGTACCATCATGGTCACAGCATGGTAGTAACCACTTCCCACTCACACGATTCTTAGTATAGAAATGTATTCTCATATGCACACTGTAGGATCTGAGGCATACGAAAAGATGTTTGATGCTCTGACAAATGTACAGCTTACTAAAGCTATAAAGAAGGCATCTTCAGTGGGGCAGACAAGTTGCCTTGAGGCCTATCATTCGGTCATCAACCACTTTGCACGCAAAATGTTGGCATACTCCTATCTTGGTATGTTTGGAAGGTAAGTACATGTACATGTATCTCATATAAATATGAAGGACATAACATTTGAAATTCAATAATTATAAAGGCAATTTACTTTTTCGTAGGACAATATTAGCAGCTCTACATTTTAACTACAATGTCAAAAGAGAACCAAAGGTAGATGACAATGGTAGACCCAAGCTGGAAGTTCGTTATCCCAAATTCAAATATGGAGAAGCGACAGTTAGAGAACGCAAAACACCATAAAACTTTGGTGAGCTGGAGTATTTGATTGCTACAGATTATCTACATGAAGTACATGTAACAATAGTATTATAATAATTGTTATTATATTATTCTAATGAACATGTAATGTAATTTATTCATTGTTGTTTATTACAGATTATGTAAAAGAAATATACACAACTTTGATGACAACACCTCGTGATGAATTGAAAATCATAGAACAAGAATTGGAACAACAGACCCCTGAACATATGCAAACCATGTTTGAAAGAGAATCAACTGATGATGCAAAGGCAAAGTATATTGCAAGAAAACAAAAAGTAACTGGTATTTACCCACCAACATGTTCAGGTAATTACATCATACAGTGACTTAAAATACTAGTAAGTAAAAAACACTTGCTGTCCAACATCTCAAATATGCTCATCAGAACATGAAAATATAATAATTATTTTTCTTTCTACCTCAGACGCTGAGGTGCAGAGAATGATAGAAGAGGCTTCCTTATCTGTACAAGAAGGAGTTCGACAAGAAAGAGCTAGACAAGGAAGAAGAGCACCAACATGCAAAAAGTGTGGTGCCCCAATGAGAGGGCACAAAAGAGGAAGCTGTGAAGCAGCAACAAATGAATAGAAAATCAAAAGTTCAGTTCATATTTTAATACTCTAGTTATTTCATTTGTTGTAATAGTGGTTTCATAATACTATGAAAAACTATTAATGTAAACTTTGTAATTACAAAATGAAGCTAAGCAGCTTTTCTCACATTATTACACTCAGTTCTGATGTATTATATAATTTATTCCATTTCATTGAAAATATATTTGTACTGATATTGACTGGAATGAAAAGTAGACGAACTATGTGCAAAGGGATTATCAAGAGGAACACTATGTACAGTAATAAATCAAACATGATCCTAAAGGTAGGCATTGTCAATAAATGTACATACATGTACTTATCAGTTATCACAACAAATCTTCTTCTTCTGTTGCCTCCTCTTCCTCCTCCTGATCTTCTTCTTCAAAACCTGTGTATGTTCCATGTTCACTAGGGAACTCTTTCCTTATCGCAGTGTAGATACAGACTGAGAGTGGTGTTCTCATGTTCCCCATGTAGTTCCAAATGAACCTAACAATTTGTCTATATGCGACAGAACGTAGAAATCTGAAGAAAAATCAGTTTATAATATATTTAGATCAAATCAGTATTTACATCTGCATACAGGCATACAGTATTTATTTACGTTGGAGCGACCTAAAATGTGTAAAGTTTTATTTTTGCACTATTCCTATTTAATACTTACTCTGATTCGCTTTTTTTTCCCTGCTTGTATAGGGTTATGCAGCACTTTTTTTCCCTGGTTTTCAGGCCAATAGCGGCTGTGTGTAGTACCCATTTATCTAAGCAAACATTCGTGAATCCAGGGTGCTCGGTGATACACTCGTCATCTTGTTCGATTTCAGCCATTTTGTCAGTGCACCAAATCATTTCTTGACAGCAAAAACATTCTTCTGGTTTGACCACAGTTTCTAACGAACACTTAGAACAAGTACACCTACAATATAAATAAATATTTAGTGAGTTATGAACCTTTTTTATTTTATTATCACTGTATCTCAAGGAATCTGTCTAAGTCGTTGTGGTAATCTGTTCGATATACATGTAGGTTGTATTTCGACTCATTGATTGTTGATAGCATCATGTACGAACGGTTTCGTAAGCATACGTACTATCTTACATGAACGTCATAAGAATGAGAGCAACATATCTACCGTATGTTACTAATGACTTAGAATATTATAATGCTCATCTTACCACGTTTCAACTTCTACTTCTCCACTGAATCTTTTCTTGAATTGTGCTTCTTTTTCGTCTTCAATGGCGACTTGCTGGATGTAAGTTGCCGCTTCTTCTGCCATTGCCACGGGGTCAAGACTATCGTCGTAAGAAACTAAAGCATTTGAGTCTAATTCCGAAAAGGAAGTAATAGAAGAATAGGAGGAAATACTTGAAGAAAGTTCGCTATCACCTTCACTATCAGACAATTTACAAAGAAATGTATGCGAGTGTACAGAAGGTCGGTCGCGTCTGTTGGTAAGTTGACGTCACAGTGGCTTGGACTGTTAAACTGCTGACCGGCTCATTTATTCAGTGGCAATATGGCGGACAGGCAATTAGAGCATTTTCAAATCGCTATTTCTCGGGACTGTTATTTCTGAAAACATCAATTTGTGAGGATTTCAAATATTCATACCATATACTTTGATTAAAATCGGTCAAAAAAGTGTTCGATTTTGGTCCAAGTACCGCTTTAAAGGTCGTGTTTTTATCACAGTATTCTATAATACAGCCATGCACTGCCAAATTACACATTATGGAGATCACAGGCAACCTTACCTTGTTTTCTTTGAAAAGTCTTTGAATTTCTTTTGGAATAAAGTCAAAACAAGTCCAAAATTCATCAGCCAATGCCATTTTCCTACAAGATTGGTGGGAAAATGTCGCAAGCATTCATTCCAGATTTTGGGTTACCTGTGGTGAAACTAGTAACACCTAGAAGATTTTAGTCCATTGATGATTGATTGACCATTCTCGGCCGGTGAAGGCAAACTGAGCAAAAGCGAGAGTGAGTAAAGTGCCTGAAGCGAAAGTGAGTAAAGGCAAAGTGAGTAAAAGCGAAAGTGAGTAAAGTGGCTGAAGCGAAAGTGAGTAAATTAGGCAAAGTGAACAAAATCGCGCAAAATTCTAATAGGATTTTCATTTGTAACTTTTTTGTTTTAAAAATTATATTTTCAATGCACATGGCTGCCCTTCTATCTGACCTTCTAAGTTCCAATTTACAAATATCACTGTACTTAACCATGCGTTCTTTAATTTCTTCAAAAGAGACTGTTTATAGCTTCTCTGATAGACTTTTCGTCTGAATCCTCGGCTATCACCAGCATTCCATTTTAAAAAGTGTGACTCCTCTTCAGATTCCCCGAAACATTTTAACACGGCAAATTCTATAACCTTGTTCTCTGTTTTTGGCTTTGTGGTAGCTCGACCGTAAGGAGCTGAAGCTCTCTCAGACCTGCTAAGACGTCCAAAAGTTCCACCAACTGAGCTCGTGAGCATATTCCTAGCTAGTCGTTTGAGGGTTGGAACTAACTATAATCTCCTTTTTGTCTAACAATGTCGATGGTGATCCTCGAAGGAGCTTTGGGACATTTTCCAGCATTAGCGCCACACGCTCAAGCCGTTCCACGTCTTTTGTGGGTTCCATTTCGCAAAAATATGGCAGATAAGTACTCAGAAAAATAGTGCAAAGATGTCTGCAAACTCACATCATCAAACTGCAAGAACCAATATGGCGGATACATGATTACGTGGCCTTTCATGAAGTCGAGGCTGAGACTTGACCAGGCTCTCCCCAGGAATATTAAACGTATTGGCCATGGATTAAATGAAAATTTGTCAGGATTAGATTGAACGAATAATTAACTGGATTGGATTAAATATATATCAGGATTGCATTAAATTATCAGGAATACATTAATTGGTAATTATAAACAAGATTGGATTAAGTAATGATCCATGTATAAAGAAGTAGGCATTTCAAATCCGGGAAAGGTTTTAATCAGTCAACGCCTAATTGGATACATACAAACTACATAAAAATGGAGACTTCTGATTGGTCAGTATCAGAAAATTGCCCAAAAACATTTATGATGTAATGAGTTTTCATAGTATATTTTTTTCTCAACTTGATTCTAGTCTTTATTTCCAATGTGTCTGGGTAATTTGACCATGATCTGAAATGGGGAACTGATCCAACGAACATCTTGCTCGAGTTACAAGGTCACCGCGGCTGTCATACGTGGAAGTGACATTTAGATCTTATAATATCCTGCAGTAATCTGTTTTATTTCGGGTTCTTTTGCATTGATTTCATTCACCAAAAAATTGTACGTCCTTTGGTGTGAATTTCCTTGGATGCCATTGAGTTTTCTAGGACATATTCATAGCAAAAAGCTAGTCTGTTCTTTACCCGATCTTCACCCCGTGGTGCGAGCGAAGCAGCTGACCTTCGCAGGCCAGTAACTTCAATCCCGATTTCAAATAACTTCTCTAAATGTGATTGACTTTAAACTTAGATAGGACGTTGGTAGATATTCGTCCTGTCATATGCCAAAGTTTGAGGAGCAGGCGATGGGGGGAAAGGGTGATATTCGAGCGAAAACCACACAACTAATTGGCGATATTGAGGTGCCAAGTAACTTGAGAGCGAGTTACACACTTTCACCCAAAACACGCGAAAAGCAATACATGACATACATAACTCAAGTAGATATTTTATAGAGCAATTTCAGAACTTCAAAATATCAAAAGGATAGACTGAATTTTTGGCTTTATTCAGTCCATCGGCAGATCAAAATATCACACAGAAATAGAGGGAGGGAATCCTATGTGCTTGAGACTGGAAAACTTTATATTTTCATTCCATTGGAAATCTTCAGAAAGCACTCTGTCCATTGCTAGCTAGGGTGGTCGACATCAGCAAATCTCATATGTTACTGAAGTTTGTTACTGACGATAATGCCACAATATATAGCAGAACTACGGTGGCCCGTTAGGGCCATCATACACACAGCATGAAATATCAGATTTAATCAAGTTTAAAGGCACCTTAAAGGTGACTTAAACCAAGGATTTAAGCTCCTTTACGCCACCTTTACTTTTCGTAAAGTTGAACTTTAAGTGAACTTTACGCATTGACTTAAACCTCCCTTAATGAAACTATTTCCATTACTTAAATGTGACTTAAAGTTTGTTTAAACACAACTTAAATACTGCATAAAATTCACTTAAAGGTCTATAAAGATCACTTTAAGGTAAGAATAAATATTACTTAAAGCTTACGTAAAGGCCCGTACGTGGACTGAAATATTGAATAATAATCATTTGCGTTGTATTTATCCAGACTATTTGTGAGTGAAATCATTTATATAGATATAGATCATTATAAAATGATCTACCATAAAACTGTGAACAATAAACCACTGCATTTTTTAATGACTGAAATATTTTATTGTATTCAAAGTAACAAAGCAATATATATTTCCATCTTCATCTTCCGATAAGTCACTCATCCGAGCTAATGTTTTCGGGGATGAGGACCTTTCAGTGCCGTGTAACACTCTCTGAATGATTTCTAAAACAAAAGCAGAAATACATATGATTATTTATGAATAAATCGTGATATCAAGTATGGAATGGGCTCGCTGTGGAAGCGTCACTCGAGAGCACATGGCATTGTGTTGACATTTCGCACCTTTTAGCAACGAAGGTTACCACGAAGGTATATCGCCAAAAATACGATTCAAAGCATAACCATCTCAATTGAAAATAACTGAGAAAGTGTTAGGATTATTCCAGACAGTAAATATACGCCAGCAGCATCGAGTTATGCATTTAACTTCACTCATGATCGAGTCATGTCACTACTCGGGGCGGTTGGAAATAAGTTAAGTTACTCCCGCCGGTAGCAAGCAAAATCGTACTATAGAGAACAATTATTTTACCTGAAGGTTGCAAGTAACACTTTACTTACCCGACATGTTAAAGGAACATAGATCTTGTGTCTTTCTTCGTTTGGTTCTCACTCGCTTCTCTACGTCTGTACGGTTTCGTCTGTACACTGATGTGTCATCTCGTCTGTTTATATCTTTGAGGATCTTTCTCTGTCCTTCTTCTTGCTTTACGATAGCTATAGTCGTAGCTTCTTGTTCACTCCTCTATGGACCTTTCCAGCAGATCCATGAATTATCCGGGATGTTAGCTTCAGCCATTCTTGAAAATCGTGAAGAAATCGACAATGAACTTCCAGCAACAACGATCAAACAGCAGTGACAGTTGATCGAGCGTAACGTGACACGCTTACGTTACACGGGTCTCAGGGGAGCAATACTATTGGCTGAACTAGAAAATCAAGTCACTCATTGGTGGAATCATTCCCGCCACAGACCACCTCTATGCAGTTATGTGAGCAAAAAGCGCCCGATTCTCCCGCGGTGAGCAGCAATGAACTTTCCTTGTGATTTTGTTCTATCAGATATATGATACCTTCAGAAGGAGAAAGCCGTGCCTGATTTCTTATCGATTATGTCTGTGCTTATAAATGAATCCAACGACATCTCCTCGCAATCACGAAATCGAAAATACTTTATGTGACCATTGTGATGAATGTCTTTTACGAATTACATAAGTTATTGGAGACACCGGACATTATTCGACTAAATGGCCACGTAAATCTGGTATAAACATGACTTTAATATCATATTGAAGTGAACCTGTAAATCCAGCTTAAAGGCAAGTTTAAGTTCTATTTAAGTTTAGCGTAAATCTACCGTAAAGTTCACAATGGACTTTATGCTATCTTTACGTTCACTTTATGCCTAAAGTGCTTAAAGCTGAACTTTACACAACTTTAATCGTGTTTAAATGCAGCTTAAAGTTGAACTAAGAACTTTAAGCAGCTTTAAGCAACTTAAAGTTGCTTAAATCTAGTGTTTTGTGCTGTGACACCATTTTTTGAAATGCACTGATGCTACTTTTCTGTAACTTTTTTGCGACATTATTGTCACTTTTTTGCGACTTTTTTGTCACTTTGTTTGCTACTTGTTCGTCACTTTTTTGCGACTTTTTTGCGACTTTTTTGTCACTTTTTTGTCACTTTTGAATGCCGTGTCACGTGACTAGACCATAATCAAAACATTGCTCAGCTGAAAGGTTACTCAGCTGCATGCTACAAGAAGTTTGTTTCGGTAAGTCGGCTCGTTATTTCTTTTGCTTTCTTTGACTTTTTTCTTTGCCGGTAATCAAAGTAACTAGGCAGTCCAGCATACGCTCTAAATCACACGGCACTGATTCAAGTTTTAGCGTTTTTAAATATGCTCTTGAAAGAAACTCACTATATTTTTCTGTTTACTCATACCAGGTAAAGAACTCTTATAGTCCTTCGTTTGTAGTTTGAAGAGTATCTGTAGAAGCAAGAATGTCATATCAGTATAGCCCTGTTTTCATGCAGGGTCCCTTTCTACAACGTGACGAGTTGATAGAACGGTACTTCAATTTAGGATTAAGTTACTTGGAGATAGCAATGTTTCTTAACGTCACCCATGGCATGCCTATAAGTATGAGGCAATTAAAGCGTATCCTTCAAAGTAGAGGCTTGAGAAGAAGAAGAAACCCAGATAACATTTGGACAGTGGTGACAAAAATTCAGCAGGAATTGAACGGAAGTGGGAAATGCATTGGATATAGACAAATGCACCAGAGGTTGAGGGTTATCTATGGCCTTGTTGTCAGTAGAGAAACTGTTAGGAGGAGTCTTATAATTCTTGACCCTATCGGTGTTGAAGACAGGTCAAGGAGACGTCTGAGACACAGAGAATATCGAGGCAGGGGTCCCAATTTTATAGGGCACTTGGACGGATATGATAAACTTAAAGTGTATATGCAGTGAAATTTTTTATTTGATAAATTGTTAGACTTTTGTATTACTTTTAAGAGAAAAAAAGAATTTTTGAATTCGGTTCAATATGTATCGAGATATTCACGATTGAATATGCCATTTTGAGTGCGACATTTACCAAACGGCCAAACGCTGTGACGTCACAGAAATGACGTATGTGGTTGTACACAAAAATTTGCATAATACTTTTTCAGCGTAAACACACAGGATTCCACAGGATTAGTGACGATTTTGAAAAGACTCTCTCGTCGCCGTAAAAAAAACCATCACTTGAAAATGCTTTTTATGGACGAAACTACCATTTAACAGTCCATTCTAGTCGAAGGATTGACAACAGAAGTAAAACCGACTGAAGAATTAACGGTCAATTTAGGCGGCCACGAGCGTAATTTCACTTCAATGAATGACATAACCGTACCAGTAGTTTCGTCTTCTGCTTTACGGCATAAGCTATTATAAAAGATCCAAACAAGGACTGATCAAATCCAGGAATGTGGATGAGTTTTAAAAGTGAAAATATGTAGCTATAGATTGTTCGCCGACTGAGCATGATACTGATACGGCAGTTTCACATAAGAAATCATGGCTCAAATTTAATGGTAGCTGTCGCTCCGGTTTTACTACACGATTCATTTTATTATTTACCGTATTTCGATTATTTTTTTAAAAATAACTTAATACAGTATTAAACTTATTTTCTCTTCAATGTTTTATAATATTAGTTCTAGGATCCAGAGATTTTGCCTCGCACCACAATTGCACAAACAACATAAGCCTTTTAATATCGTTTAATATACGAACATAATTTAGTTTCATCCATTGATACGATTGAACCAGCACAGCCCACAGTCGGAACGGCATCTCTTTTTAAAATTCGCCTCAACTTTTTTGATGGATTGATGTTGATGCTGGTATCCCTTTCATAAACAACTCTCAAGGTGTATAGAACACGTTCAGCACAGGCGTTTAGGTGGGCACGAAATTTGTTCTGTGTCTTTGGAGAGTTCAAGAACAGTCAGAGTCCAAGAACGCCTCAGACTCTCATCCTTTATAGGGAATACATATGTGCATCGACACACTACGTGACTATTATTCGTGCAGCTTGTGTTGTTGGGCACTCCCGCCATATATTACTAATATTTACCTCCTCGCTTCGCGCCGCTCTCCTTCACTACACTGGCGTGGGCATTTTCTACAACACGGTACAACTGATTACCAATACGTCCTGGATTTGATCAGTCCTTGTTTGGGTCTTTTATAATAGCTTATATATTTGCAGAAGACGAAATCGCACTAGTAGCTACTAGTAGTAAGCTTACTTCATTGAAGTGAATTACGCTCGTGGCCGCCTAATTTGATCGTTAATTCTTCAGTCGGTTTTACTTCTGTTGTCAATCCTTCATCTAGAATGGACTGTTCAATGGTAGTTTCGTCCATAAAAAGCATTTTCAAGTGATAGTTTTTTTTTACGGCGACGAGAGAGTCTTTTCAAAATCGTCACTAATCCTGTGGAATCCTGTGTGTTTACGCTGAAAAGGTATTATGCAAATTTTTGTGTACAACCACATACGTCACAAGACCGAAAATTAGTCACCAGGCTCCTGAGACATAAAAAGGGTCAAATGAGGCTCACAAAACCGGGATTTTCGTTGAGTTTTATTTATAATTAGCCAAAATTGTTATTTTTTCCTTGAAAGGTATATAACAACGGATGATTTGATACAATAAAAACTTTCACTGCATATACACTTTAAACCATACGGAATATCAATCCATGGAGCAATAGACTTTGGTTAAAAGTGTGAACTACAAATATAGACCCTGCTCTTGTCTCTCGATATTTTTTTGGACTGTGTTCAACAAGTTGGGGGTGTTCCCAGAGTTATAAGGGGTGGTCGAGGCACGGAAAATGTCTACGTGTGTGGCATTCAGCGGTTCCTAAGACGAAATTCAAATGATTCATTTTCAGGAGAAAAGAGCTTTATGTATGGCAGTTCATTGTCAAATCAAAGGATCGAGTCCTGGTGGTCTCAATTGCGTAAAACCAATACTGACTGGTGGATAGAGTTTTTTAGAAATATCAAAGAGCAAGGACTGTATGATAATAGTGATCCTATTCACGTACAATGTATGACCTACTGCTTTATCCCAGTCCTACGAGAGGAGCTTAATACAGTTATGAAGATGTGGAATACACATAGAATTAGAGTTTCCACTAACAGAGAATCTCCACCAGGAAGACCTGATGTACTTTATTCAATGCCAGAGCTCAACAATGTGGAACAATATCTACTAACACCACACCCCAACGACCTGCAAGTTGCAAAGAGGGTGGCTTTTCAAGAAAAAATCCATGACTGTGACGAAAGTTTTGTAGAACTTGCAAAGATGATTAAAGGTGAACATAATTTACACCCTCCTACCACTGCCAGGGAAGCTAAGGAACATTACATCACTCTTCTGTATCACATCAGTCAGATTTGAGAGATATTGTTCTTTGTCTGGAATAACAAAGCATAGTATAGAAAGTTATAATAGAGTGATTCCAATAAACCTGGGCACTACAAATTAGTCAGTGTTTATTAGATGCAAAGAAACAAAAGAAAACAAGAGAGAGAGTGTCCAATAGTGTGTATTGGTGGAGTTAGTAATGCCGAGATTTATTGGAATCACTCTATAGCAAAACACAGTTTCACAATAGTGACTTCATTGTTTCTTTGTAATTTAATATTTAATTAGTTACATCATCTCATGGCACATTGGAAAACTATGTTTGAATCGAACATATAACATTCATTTGATCCAATAATCACTGAGTAAATTATTGCTATATAGCCTGTGAAAAGCCCCAGGGGAGGGAGAGGAGAAACGGCAAGCCTGCAAACATTATGCAATATGCAAGAAGAAATGTGATAAAAAAATATTTGTTCCTCTACATCACACCTTTGAATCAAATTTCGAAATAGAAACAAATAGCCAACAGACAAAATCAAATAAACCAATGACAGAATCAATCCGAATCGATCTGACTGGTGTCATCTAACAATTTGTTCTAAAGGATGGCATTCCCCTTCCTTGCACAATAGCCTGTCTGATTATCATGTTTATCAATTGCTTATACATGTATCCCGATATCTGGACCTCCTCTAAACCACAATGCAGAGCAACATTTGCCTTACATGAACATCAATAAATCGAACAAACTAACAACAGGAAAGGAAATTTTGAATATTGTTTTAGAAAAGGGTTTACAGTAGTCCCATTTCAAATGATACTTCCTCATTCAGAACTGCAACGAATTCCCTCCTGAATTCACCATAAGATGAGTATGTGGTTGGAAGAAACAGGGTGTTTGAGCAAGTCGAAGACGATGGCAACCGTTTAATTCCAACGGCTGCATTGAATTCAACACGAATCGGCCTCTGTGGTGCTGCTGGCGATCCTGTTGTAAATCGTAGAAATCGGTCAAGGAAATGGTCATCTGCTGATCCAATGAAATTCCTGAGGAAGGAGAGAGCTTGACGTTCTTCAGGCCTTATGTCCTCGCAGTATGAGAGCTTTTCTAAAACTTTCTCTGTAGATGGCAAAAGGGCTTCATATAACTGGACAATTTTGTCAACTGGCAATTTTTCCTTCAATGATTTCACTTGCTTTTCATCTAGGCCATTTTTCATCCACATAAGTGTGGACAGAGGCTTATAAACAAATTGTGATTGTGCCATTATGATAATGTGTTGCCGAAGTTGTTCATGGTTTGATGCTGGTAAGCACGGCAAGTTGTATTGGTGGTAAATTCCAAACACAGCATCCTTTTGGTGAGGAGCCAAGCCATCAGATGATAGGGCTTTGGTTAACAATTCTCTTTCGTACCGACTTAAATAAAGCATAAAGCACCTTTCCAGCATTCTATCATCAACTGCTTCCTCTCCGTGAAGCATTGCAGTGAAGGAGGCCTCACAAAACCTTGTTGGTATTTGTTTCGTAGGATACCATCCGTGGTAGAGGATTCTGCCTGTGATATCGCTACAGAAACGAAACAAAACAAAATGTAAACAAACTATCCAAAGCCTCGTTTTCGCGCGCATTAGTACCCAGTCTCCATTTGATTTACCGATCTTGGGAAAGAGCCATTGCTGTGAAGCATTCACGCCACATTTTAACTTTTATTTCTAAGGTGGCGTGAAACCTTGAAAATACTATTTCTTTTATCTGCGCCAGTTTCAGTTGATCTAACGCACCAATGACCTTAGAGTCTGACTTTCTAAATGTTCTACCTGAACAATTCCTACTTGCCCTTTCTGTCTTTGTAAAATAATAAAACACTTAAATTTTGGCAAATGAACGGTAACTGTTTGACATTGAGAATACTTCATCTATTTTCATATCGAAAACGTTGATGGGAGTGGAGCTGCTGGTACATGTAACTGATGAAGATGCATCTATATTTATGTCATTATCAATATTTACATTATTTGTACAATTTGTAGAATTAAAAGTTAAAAAAGAAATTAGTGTTGTTAATTTTGTGTCAATATCTAAGCATATTTATTTCACTGATCGATCCTGCCCATCCGTGAGAGTTGTGACAGATGGAATTATTGTGAAAGAATTATTGTGTCCTAATAATAATGTCAAATGTGGGACTTACCGGGGGCACACCCCTATCCTAAATTTCTGGGCTACCCCCCCAGGGGGGGGGGGGTTGTGGTGGTGTGGGGATGGAGAGTGGTGGTGTGGAGATGGGGTGTGCTGCGTGGAGATGGAGATGGAGAGTGGTGGCATGTGGTGGTGTGGGGATGGGGTGTGGTGGTGTGGAGATATGGTGTGGTGGTGTGTAGATGGGTTGTGGTGATGTGTGTATGGGTTGTGGTGGTGTGGGGATAGAGAGTGGTGGTGTGGATATGGGATGTGGTTGCGTGGAGATGGAGAGTGGTGGCGTGATAATGGCATGTGGTGGTGTGGAGATGGGGTGTGGTGGATTGGTGGTCTGTAGATGGATGGAAGTGATAATGTAATGCGAGGCAGTAACGAAATTGATGATGAAGTAGATGGCATATAGTGGATCAGTCGTTGACTTACAGATGCTTGATTTCCTTGATCAGCTAGGGTGCGATCTGAGTTAGATACCAGTACCGATGGTTCACCGATCCCTTCGCAAACAGCTACCTAACAAAGGAAAAAGAGAGTAATATATTTAAAATATTTGTGTCTTGCTTATGCAGTTATAAACAAAGTAAGTACACTGTTACGTACTATTCAAGAGAAAGCAAACTGAACCAATCATGATGAGCTACTGTAGCTATACTCCCATGTGAAAGTGGCAGGAATGATTATCTGAAAATTTGAATCAAACTCCTGAAGGAAACCAATCTGGGCATTGCTTTTGCTCTATTTGATCCCTAAAAATACCACTCTAAATCAGACCAGACACCAACACAGAATGACAGCGTTTATGGTTTCTTTGTGTGCAACCCTAAGTGATACCAACAACCATAATTTACATTCCCTAAAAGAGACAATGATCTGCCGCTTTCACATTGTCCCCTGCCCCACCCCCCTCCTGACTGGCTACACAAAAATAATGAAAATATGGCCTGCAACAATCCATAATGAATTTTAGGAATCATATATTAGAACTAATAGAGATGTTCCGTGTAAGCTCACTATTTATTATAATGAGTCAACAAAATATGCAAATGAGTTTACAAACCATCCAACCTATCCGGCTCGTAGAAAACCTGACTGGACATAGTTAGATAGTTTTAAATGTATTTTATTGGAAAGAACGAAACAACAAGCCTCATTTATCGAGTGTGATATAAAATAGAGTGTATGCTATCAACAATGAATATCCTGGATACATTAGTTAGTTGATCGATTCGTAAACTGTCTGGAATAGTTCTATGTGACCTACGCTGTGCAAGAAATGTGCAGAGCTCAAACTATTTTATTTACTAAGCAGAATTATTTCGTCTTTATACTTAATCCACACTAGTACTGTGTATAGCATAACTTGAAACTAGTCACTTGAGCTCGAACTATCTGCATACTTATCTAAAAGGTTGTTCACTTTGTCAAGCGTTTTCATTGCTTTGTTGCACATAGCCACGTGTGCGTCTTCGGCTTTACCTTTGCCTTTTCCTTTGGATCGTTTTCGCTTTTTGTTTGCCTTTTTGCTTTTGGCTTGTTTTTCATTGTCATGGCACTTTGCTGTGCTGATTCATTCGAGCTAGTGCTAACCAAATTACTAAATTTGGCGTCATAGACCGAACGCAATAATGGCATCCAAAATTGCCATTGTTCTGGACTGACTAGCCTCTCATTCAGGTGAAAATGCTTTTGTGTTTCCACATGAACACGAGGTTAGTCAGTCCAGAACAATGACAATTGAAATTGGACGCCATTATTGCATTCGGTCTATATCGATCTTCTGTTTTCTTCTTCTCGGCGTACCTCATTTTAGATGAGAGTACGCTGGACATAGGTCCTGAAACTGGGATGTCCGTCGACTCTGTGGCTGCTTTAAGTTCGTTGCTTATAATGCGACGAATGCGGTTTATTGCCTGCCTACTATCCTGCTTCAGGTAAAACTCAACGGCAGGACACGAAAACGGAAGGCAATCAAGGTTTTCTTGCACGGCTTGCAGAACTTCTTCCCAACTCTGTCCATTTTTGTTTTCGTAATAACGAAGACCCAGTTCTTTTTCCGGAATTGTGATGCGTATGCGTTTACGCGATGGACCTGTATAAGATTATTCAGAATATTGAATGAGGTTGCTACATGGAGGACGGGAGTTGATAACGTGTTATTCGTGAAACACCTGATCGAGACCAAACAACACACTGTCGCTACAACTCGGCAAAGTATGACCAGGTATGACTAACTTTTACAATACCTTGCTCTGTCTTCTCAATATTACTCATTTTGGCACTGTACTCGAGTGTATGTGCAGTCACAGCAGCTCCACTGATTTATCAGTAGCCAGAAACGTAAAATGAATACCAAATCCTTGTGCATGCCGGCAGAACTGATCGACATCAGTATTGGCAACTATATACCACCAACTCACGAAAGTATTTACCACCAACTTTAAAAGTGTGCATTCGCCCATGTCATTTAAATTTATCACACATTTAGTTTCTGATGATGTCGCGTGTAAACGTAAACAGAAGAAAACATGAAAGACGAAAAAGGAGGAGGCGGATGCAGTTTCACATTTCCATCCTGCTTACTACTATGCTACCTCTCATGAATGTCTGTCTACCCGTCTTCGCAAACGCCTTTAGATTACTTGCAACGTGTTGTAGTTCCTGTGTTAATTGTCATTATTTCCATGGGCCGTCCATTGAAAGAATCGACAGCTTCGTTGATCCACCGTCTTCCCTTTGGACCACACTTACCCTTTTATGGCCGTGACCTCGTCACCATGTACCGTCAACACCGACGGTACATTGTTTTGGCAGTAAATATTGGTGAATTACCCGAGACAACCCTGCCTTGATAGCCTTGCATTGTTATTTGACGTAAGTAGGCAGACTGTATCAGCAGTTATATATCATGTTGTTCCAGTTCTTTGGAGATATTTCCAAAGTCAAGTCACATGGCCTATCATAGCAGGTTGAGTGGAATGCAATGCGAGGCTCTTGGCCATCGTTTCCAAATGCTGTAGGGTGTATTGATGGCACTCCCCATAGGATACTATAGACCACAGGTAGAGCCACAGCGTGAGTTCTATAGCGGATATTGCCATTTTCATCTCGTGAGTACTCAAATAATCACCGACAACGACAATAACATCAGATTTTTGCAAGCTGGGTTTGTTGGAAGTATGGTTGATTCAATGACATACAGACTTATGACACCTGATGGTGAAGGAAGAACACTGGATTTACCTCCTGGTGTTGTTCTTGTAGCTGATCAACGATATCCCGACAGATTGCCACTTATCACACCGTTTAGACAGCAGCAAATCAGGCGAATGGGAGCAATGACGAGACAGCGTGACCGGAAATTCAACCGACGCCTAAGCCACTACCGTGTTTCAGTCGAACATGCGATCAAACATGTTAAGACGTATAAAGCTATAGGATCTCTTTCGCGTGATCCACGCTGGTTCCAACCTGTTGTTGTTGAGCTCTGCACATTTCTTTCACAACGTCACATAGAACTATTCCAGACAGTTTAAGAATCGATCAACTAATGTATCCAGGATATTCATTGTTGATAGCATACACTCTATTTTATATCACACTCGATATATCAGGCTTGTTGTTTCGTTCTGTCCAATAAAATACATTTAAAACTATCTAACTATGTCCAGTCAGATTTTCTACGAGCCGGATAGGTTGGGTGGTTTGTAAACTCATTTGCATATTTTGTTGACTCATTATAATAAATAGTGAGCTTACACGGAAGATCTCTAATAAATTGAAGAAATAGTTCAAAGAACACTTTGTTTATATTCTGATTATTACGGTGTTAATTTTTACAATTTGAAAGAAAGAAAGAAAGAAAGCAAATTTCAAAAATGTTCGTTCAGTAGGAGATCTGGTTGCAGTAAGTAATTATAGAACTGCTCGGCTTCGAATGACTGATTGTCAGACTGGAAAGTCAAGACGTCATTTTATAATGACAATATGATCGAAGTTCGCTTGCTATTCATGTACGTACATACGACTTGACAGTATTTTAATACTGTCAAATCATTGACTTTTATCTTTAAGTTATTAATTCAAAACTTAATTTAATTTAAATGATAAGTTAATTTAAAATCAATAAATTCCAATAATACATTTTCCAATTCTTTACCTTTGACTTTTTGCTGCTAGACTTTGCAACATGACATGACTTTGCCAGTACTAGTACTACTGCCACTACTGCACGGAGCAAACAGACTGCACATCTTCGTTGTTGTGAAGCTTCCCATTGTTGATCGCTTGTTGATGCGTTTGGATCGTTCCAGCTCTAGCTGCCTCTCTTGGAGTGTACATTGGTTATATGTTCAATAAAAATAGGCAATAAGTTAACTACAACAATATAAAGGTTTATATTGGTCCCTCTGATTAAAACAAAGTAAAAAGGCCTTGAAATCATTGAGGAGCAAACGATCGCATCGCAGTGTTGACGATCGATATGGTCTAATAAATGAAGAAAATGGTATTACAATCGGCAAACAAGTTCCAGCATGGCGGTACTTCGCACTTTATTCACGTGCAAATTATTCAAGACTGAACAACCCGGCCTTTCTTTTGTATTTAAATTTTTGACATTGACAGCTAATTACATATGCATAAACAAGACACATTATGAATGCTCGCATTTATGGGTTTAAAAAAATATTAGTTTCAAGACGCTCAATAAGCGTGTACTCGGGCATTACAGAGCTTGGGCTTCCTGTGGTCTCATAGCTTGCAGTCGATCGTGTTTGGAGAGCGTTGCATGATGACAATACACATGGCTGCGAGGTAGACTATATTTTACATTGAGATTCACTGAAATTATATTTTTCAAGGCAGATCTACTGGGAGATCAAATCCTCGCTCTCTAGCTTTTGACAAGTTATCCCCGTTATCATACCTGAAGAGTGAATTATGGTTGCAGAGTACTCCACCCTTTCAATGGTACAAACACAAGTAGTCCATGGGCCAAGATCCCAAAAATAATTTTTTGTACCATACAGAGGGACCAGTGCTATCATGGATTTTTTAAATCTGCAATAACTGAAGTTTATTTTAATGTATGATAGCAAGCCTTTATGAGTAGTTTTCTTGCTCTAATCACGTGATCAAATGACGTCACAGAAATTGCCTTATGGCCACCTATCCAGATAAAACCTTCAAATTCTTTTTTATAATCAGAGTACAATTCCTTTTTAAACGATAATTTGTACATAAGCCATACAAAATAGGACCTTGGGTTGAAATGCAAAAGAACGGAAATCTTAAAAATGATGTTATCGTTGCCACAACAGAAAAGCCCCTTAAGTCCACAAGTGAAATAAAATTCACTGAAAGTAATTCAATAACGATACATTGTCATTGTCAAAGTTCCATCTTTACTTCTGCAGATCATTTTAGCACATGTTAGCATTAATTATACAACTCCCTTAAATCATGTGGCAAATGATGACTCCTCTTCAGCCTGACATCATCCTTCTGCAACCATTCTAGTAACAGTCACATTGGAGACTTGTCCTTCTCGCGTCAGTCAAACTTATTTAAGTATCATTTTCACTGAAATGTAAAGAAACAGGACCTACTACACTGACAAGATAGCAGTTCCAGAACTGCTTTCGGCGCCGGCTGGCCACCCATCCAGTCTACAACCAGCTTGTCATCTTCAGTGCACCAGCCAGATCCTAGCTACTGGTGATTGAATTTCTGGGCATCTTTGTAGACTTCGTCTCCATACAGCAGCCTGGTAGTTTGCTCGTAGCGAGTGTTTGCGCAGCGTATCGTTGCGCGCAACAGTTGCACCGTGTGTCCGGACCTTTACTCACCTGCCATGAAGGCCGCCATCTTGAATTTACCCAGAATGCATTGCAACATTTGAGGTATTCTATTTTTATTTTTATTTTTTGTCGCTTTTGAAGAGGCGAAATGAAATCTAGTTTCGAATGTAGGTAATAACGACTATTATTGTTCCAGCTGAGCATTTTGAATATATCTTTTATAATCGAGCCTCGTTTTCGTGCAAAAGCGAATTTTAGCGATATTTTAGCTAAAGAAATGTACAAGAAAGCTACTCTTTCGGGATTGCTATCATAAATTTTTGTAATCACCCCCGAGCAAGCTTCAAATCCGTATCACTCCCAGCTGGTCCCTCTGAATGGTACATCTGAGAGGGTCTGGCCCATGGACTAAAGTACTTTCTACTTGGTTGACATTTTTTAACCTGTTTTTTTTTGGAAAATCCCATGTGTTCCATCTTGTGGAAACTTCAACAAATAATATCTCTTCATAGACATATCTGCAAAACATGAAAAAACACTTGTTTATTTCGCATAAGTTAAGCTTAAGCTTATTGAAAATTGAGTTCAAATTAAACAAAATAATATAAAGCTTACTTACCCCGTAATAAGGTTCTTTCCGTCATGATTTTCGGTCGACTTTTCGTTTTAGCTTCCAATGGCGATTAGATCTATACTACAATCTCTACAAGGTACGGTTCAGTATTGAACAGCAAAGCTCAAGAGAAAATTCAAATTAATACTAGCTCAATTACGAATCAATAACAACAAACACCATTGTGAGGTTGGGCCAACGACGGGCAGTATATATATTACCATTTGGTCAGCAAATAAAACTGCCTAGGGAGGGAGGGTGCGGTAACAATCGATCGGTGTCGAACGACGGACTAACAACACTGACACGTGTCTCGTGACCGGCACGCTCATCCTCCCTTCGCAGTCAAACATTAACTTCTGTTAACAATCTTAACATCACTAAACCGCCCAAGGTTTTATTTTGATTTCGCGTTTACTTTACGTTTACTCTACGTTTGCCTTGCATTTGCTTTGCGTTTACTTACGTTTACTTTGCGTTCATTTTGAGTTTGTTCGACGATGTATTAAAGGGCAGGGGAAAATTATTAAGCGAATTATAGATTTGACTTCATAACTCATGTTTAGTCTAATTTTGGAAATGAAACTTTTTTGTGCTGATTGAGAAACTTTTGATCTATTTTAAGTTCTAAATAGTGATCTTTCTATTGTTTTAATGAAAGTATGATGTGCTATTTAGTACTCATTTAAGTGCTAAATATATTGCAGTTTTAGTGTTCATACTCTATCTGGCTGCACATAGTCAACATGCAGTGTCTTTAAATTGATATTCTCTTATGGACAACGACATCTCCCATCTTAAGCTTACTATCATGATCAAATTAAATATAGTATTATGTTATGTTTAGAATTTCTGTTCCACACGACCCCACAAGCTTTAGCTTTAAATAATATTGTTTCAATAAAAGTTATTGTATTGTATTGTATTGTATTGTAAATGTTACACCCTTATTGATTGAAATATATCCTTTCTTGATCAGTTTCTTAGCTAATACCCCATTTAATTGGCTTGGTGAAAGAGGTGTGATCAACTTTTGATGGACATTAAAAGTGTGTTGGAGGAGTTTTACTGCATTTTTTGTCGTGTTCCCGGCGACACGATTATCGAAGGAACACCAGTGCCAACCAGTGTGATACAAAGTAAGGTCATTCATCCAGGGATTATATTTGTTCCATAACACACGGTGAAAACTAAACAAATTACAAATACAAATTAAGCGAGGAATGGTAAAGAACGAGATACTAGCGAAGCATGTAACAAAGATCAAATAAGAAATAAAGACTTACAATCGATTGCTCCAAAGCGATGTAATGTATAAAATGACTAGGAGTTCTAAAGGGACGCTAAAGTATCCTGTTAAACCGGAAATGATGATTACATAAGGCAACTAGGCAACTATACCGTGACATATGCGACATTTGACTACTAGTGGGGGAGTCATCTTCTGATGACACTGCTACCAAGACCGTACTTCCTCTGCTACTTCCACATGAATCATATTCATCGTCCATCTCCTCTTGTTCCCATGTACTAGCTCTACTCTTCTAAGAAATAAAGAAAAAACAACAATATAAGAAGAGTTTGCAAAAACTAGCAACACACCTGCACAACACACTTAAAGCCAGATCACAGATTATTTATAGACCTCACCTTTGCATCTTTCTGTTGTTGGATTTTCTTGTCGATACTGGATGGCTCATCACTATCAACCTTAGAAGTAGAAGAATACCGAAATTAATTGACAGGAGAAACAATTTAACATATAGGACACATTCTTAACATTCTAACTTGGCTTAAGAGGCTTTCGGGAGTGAATCTAAAGACATATTACAATATTCCCTAAAACCTTTGAACAGTGAAGTTAGAATTTTACTATATAAAGATAATAAGTAATAGTGTTGTACATATCTTCACTGATTTTTTTTACTAGTTTGAGACTTTTAATGCACTTTGTGGCTGGTTCTTCTTCTGACTGATTTTCCTTAAAATGAGTGATAAATATATTTAATCACTAGTTATTGCTTTTGAGGACCACAAGTTTATTAGTGTGTTCACACTATTATGTGCTACCCTCGTGAAATAAAGTCTTAAAAAATATTATCATTATTACTTGGGCTACCTGTGGTAGCACAAGTCTTAAATTAGGCTTTTTCTTTCGGTCAGAAGTTCCAGTCCATCCCGGCCACAGGAAGCCCGAGCTAGAGCAGGAGGTTCTTTGCTCGGTTTGATCGGTTGTTCTTTTGGTGCTGAGCTCTGAAATGATGTGTTTTGAAGTTCTTCATCGCCTTCTACTCCAAACGCTCACTATGCTTACGGTAGGCCTACTCTAAAAGATGTCAGTGAGCGAATTTGGACCGGGCTGAACATCCGCTAACTCATCACGGCAGTCAAACAGAAATCAAAGCAAACTATGAAATCAAATGAAATGTCAAAATATGAGCAAATGATGGCTAGAAATGGCAAACAAAGGACTACAAATGACGAAACTATGACTAAGCACTTGACTATAAACTCTTGTTAGTGCTTGGAATTCTTGAATTCGATAGTTCTTTTGATTTCATGTTTTGATAATAGCTTTTGCACAATGTGAGCTTGATTTGTGTCCCCGCAGGATATTGATTTTATAAACCTTTCAAGAGCTTTTTAGTATAGACTTCGAATAATTATTTGGTGGCTTGTAATTCTTCTGTCCGAAAGTATATAAGGCCAAGACTCGTAAGTTTATATTGTTGATTTTATCGCAGTTGAGTTTGTGAAATCGAGACGGCGAGTTACGTTGCCCAACTTAGCGTGCTAAGAAAACACGAAATTCTGTTCTTTGGAACGTTCTTTGTAAAATATAAATGCATCACAAATGTTTATTAACAATTGAACTTTAGTTCTTGGCTATATTTACGCTTTCCTGCTCGAGTATCGTCAATATAGAAGAGAAAATCTACTTGATATGAATATCAAAGTCAATCTAATTACGCATGCATGTTCAGTACTGAGTCACGCAAGGCCGGAGTGACGAAAAGTCACGCTGCGATGTCTGCTAAAACTTGCCATTTATACCAATAAAGTAGCATCTAAAAAAGGCAAACACTGTTTTGACTGTTTTAGTACTGTTTTAGAGATAGCACTAGTCATGCAGTTCTGAAATAGTTCCCTATTAATGCATTTTTGACAAGTACTCTTATATACCCATTCTGAGCTGGTGTTGCCCGACCACAGAAATCAGTACTGTTTTTATACAGTCCGGTATCGTATCAAGAGAATATGACTGTATTTAAACTACCTTATAATGTTCACCATTTTCAGAAACCTTGCAATTTTAAAGATACCAATTCTCGGCTTCATCATCTCATTATCAGTAGCCCAAGTGAACGCTATTAGAGCGTCTAGTTATTATGACTCCCCCACTAGTAGTCAAATGTCGCATATGTCACGGTATAGTTGCCTATTGTGCCTTATGTAATCATCATTTCCGGTTTAACAGGATACTTTAGCGTCCCTTTAGAACTCCTAGTCATTTTATACATTACATCGCTTTGGAGCAATCGATTGTAAGTCTTTATTTCTTATTTGATCTTTGTTACATGCTTCGCTATTATTACTAGCATTATGTTGTTGCATTGTTTGATACGCTTCTTGTATCGTCTTTGTTCACAAAAAAATGATTGGATGTGCTTTGAGATTCCATCTTCTCCAAAGTTTATTTCTGGTATCCCACATTCTGGTTCAATCTGTTTTGAAAATTATTTCAACTGCACCTTCATTTCCGGGGAGTGAAACGTGTGGACGACCAGCTATTAATTTGTTTATTTTCTACCTGGGTTTTCTAGACTTTCTAGCACGATTTCGGCCATCGATCTTTCTTCATCCTTCCCACGTACACGGCTGGCAGACAATCTCGCCAATATTCACTGTGAGTTTTCTTTTCTTTCCTGAGCTAATGTAAGCACATCGTACATATCCGCCAAAGACCAAAGACAACGTGAATATATTTCACCAGTTTGACAGTTTGAGTAACATTGTACTGCCGCTGGTCACCAGCTAGGTTTGTGTGTAGATTGCCACTGAAGTGCTGCATGCAGGCCTTGGGTGGCACCCTCCACTCGTTTCACGGCCCAACGTCATTCTGGCTGTTTGGACGAGGCTGCTGTGGACATCGGCTTCTATAGTGGCCAAACTCTTTACAATTCCAACACTGGACATTGCTTTGGTAATTCCTTGGATTGTCAGGACGTTGCTGATGGGCGTTGTTGGCTTAGAAAGATGATGTGCCTGCTCGATGAAGTGTTGGAGAGTCTTGTTTTGTTTCTCTAGTTGTTCTTGTTGTTTGAGAATTTGCTGACGTAACTTTTCCAATTCTGTGCCAATTGAGGTCGTATCTCTCTCTGGGCCATCTACTGCGCAAAGTTTTGGTACGGCTGGGAAATGGGTACTGCCGAGAAGGCGGAAAGCCTCCAGCTCGCACGCGAGTGATAACGCATCATCTATGTTTTCCGGTTTATCTCTTCATATGCGCAGGCGGTCGTCTGGATCCTTGATCGCATCTATAAAATGCTGAACTGCGATTTTCTGGATTTCCGTTGGTAAATCTTGGTAGGCTTGGCTAGAAATGGACCATATCTCTGCTGCTAGAGCTTGAGCACTTTCCCCATCGTTTTGGCGGCGAGTGTGTAAACGTGCTTGGTACAACTCTCGTTTTTTTCGACGCCAAATCGGAGCTCCAATCTTTCCCACGATCTTCGTATAATCACAACAGTTCCAAATGGTCTTGAAAGCAGAAGCTTAGTCAATAGTTTGATGAACATTCCGTGTCATCCAAAGGCTTGTCCTCATCGATTGACTTTTGGACATTTGATGATATTGGGAATCAGAAGTCCAATAAAGTCCTTGATTTCTTCACCAACGCATCGTCAGACGATATTTTGGTACGTTTTCGTGTTCTCTCTAGTTGCCAAGGAGGTGGTGGTGTTACAGATATAGATGGTGAACTACTCATAGATGAGCATAGATGATGGAGGATCATAAATGATTTCTGCTGTGCTGGCCTGATCTTCAGAAACATCCTATTGATTTTAAAGAAAGTAATATTAATCAATCACTAATTATTAGTGTTTATAAATCTGGACATCAACTTGCAAGATTTATAATTTTACAAACCGGATGAGGACTCAATTCATAAATACTAATAAATCTAAACACAAATTACAAACAAGATTTGAATCAGGAACACTGGTGAAATGCTAAAGTTATAGTTACCTTTATATCAAGTGTCTCTACAAATTGATATGGCTGCTGTCTCTAAAATTATACATATCAATTGAACAATAATTATTTCATACGGATAAGATTCTTATTTCATACACAATACATTTATTAATTTCAATCATTTTTATTTCTCACTTTGTTTGTTTCCCATTCTTATACATGTATGAAAAATAACAGACCTCAAAAACTAGATCTGAGACATTGCAATACCTACTACCCATAGTTCAATAAGGCCGCCGTATCGGGAAAAAGGTCTATTATTCATTTATTCTGATAATTCGATGGGATCCTCTTTGTATTACTCAGGGTTTTTGTTAAGTATTAAAAAAACATACACACATTCGACAGCCTGGATTGTAGTCATGACCCGATATATATAAATGGAATGTGGTCATTTTGACCCAGGTCGTAAGAATTGGAAGAACACGAGAGAAGTGGTAGGAGAAGCAAGAGACGTAACTTTGCGCGTGTGCTGTGTGTGCTCTCATGACATGCACACCCTTTGGCAAATCAGAGCGCGCATATAATACTTATTTTATAAATAGTGCTGGAGATACAGATACAGTAGTAATGTACATGTAAGTACAGATACAGAGGGTGGTCACTGCTAGAGGTTTGTTTACCTCCTCAGGGGTTCTTTTGCGTCCCTCTAATTCAAGTGCAGTGGAGAGACGGGACCGCCATTTACGTCATCATCCAAACCATGTCAAGTTCTAACCATTTGTTGATATGGAAACAAAGGCAGCACCTTCTCCTCAATTATTACTGCCTACATCAATTTTCGCGCTTTGTTCTGTCTGATCAACGGACCGGTGAGTGACGTCTGATTGAAAAGGCTAGCAACAAAATGTGAAATGGTTCAAGCTGAAGGGTTCACCCTGGTGAAATAACATTATTTTCAATATTAATTGTTATTAATAAAGTATTATTGTTATTATTATTATTATTATTATTATTATTATTATTATTATTATTATTGTTGTTGTTGTTGTTGTTGTTGTTGTTGTT
The DNA here is from genome assembly GCA_033675265.1 of Actinostola sp. cb2023. Taxonomy (NCBI): domain Eukaryota; kingdom Metazoa; phylum Cnidaria; class Anthozoa; order Actiniaria; family Actinostolidae; genus Actinostola; species Actinostola sp. cb2023. The sequence goes on along the minus strand of JAUJYZ010000746.1, from coordinate 118,409 downwards.
GTTGTTGTTGTTGTTGTTGTTGTTGTTGTTGTTGTTGTTGTTGTTGTTGTTGTTGTTGTTGTTGTTGTTGTTGTTGTTGTTGTTGTTACTGTTACTGTTACTGTTACTGTTACTGTTACTGTTACTGTTACTGTTACTGTTACTGTTACTGTTACTGTTACTGTTACTGTTACTGTTACTGTTACTGTTACTGTTACTGTTACTGTTACTGTTACTGTTACTGTTACTATTTTCATTACTGAAAAACTCCGTGAAATACCAACGGTATTCCGAGGTGTCGGAATGGGTGTGTCCCCATTTCTCCTTCTCAGCCCTAGGGTCATTTCTACACTAACATATTAGAACGTCAGAAACACACGGTCAAGTGGTATGACTGGGAAGGCAGCCCTACTGGCTGGGCCGGACCATTCCTGCCCGGCAAGGCAAACGACTAGGTCGCCGCCTCTCCGCGTAGGGTCACTACAGGTTCCGGTTCCCAAATGCTTTCACAGCTGGAAATGTCAGTAATTATTAATTGTTATTTAAATGTATTTAATTTCACCCTGGTCGTTTTTTTCTGAGTTTCGGGAGGATCCCCATTTCGTTCACCTTTTCCCTCGTTTGGGGCGTATTCACGTTGAGTTCGAAAGGTAGCGGAAGCAGCGTCAGCGAGTGGGCAAAGGTCCAATCTCATTCTCCCATAACTTAATCGCACCGAGACAATGAGCGGGGATTTTAGTAGTGAAAATGGTATACTATTACTATTATTATTATTACTATTACTATTACTATTATTATTATTATTATTATTATTATTATTATTATTACTGATTATTATTATGGCAAATCCACGAGTACAGCAAATAAAGAAGAGGTTTTACCAGTTCGGTTCATTGCCAGATTTGGCAATGTTTTGTATGCATTGATATAACCAATCAAATCTAAGGATATCATGTTGCGATATCAACAGGAACCTCCGGTACCTGGTATCAATCTGTCATATCAACACCGCGGTAGCTCTCGCGCAATCATATTTCTGACTTTACTGCTCGAAAGATGCTCTTCAGCGCTATCAGTGTCAGTCACTTACTTCACTAACATGCTTTCGTTTGATCCCAAGTACATCGCTTTGACAAATACAATCGTGTGATGCATGATCGGTCCAATCGAACATGTCTCTGTTTCGACATCCACGTCAACTTCCAAAACAACACTGCACAAAACTTTGCTGGCTTGCTTTTTTGATGTCTCTTCGTCCAAATGACGACCCATATATTCAGCAACAATTATCAATTTTTTTCGATACGGGTCAAATCGGAAGAAAACTTACAATATATCATAAAAATACTCTCAAGATGGTTGACGTAAATCCTTGATCGCGAAGAAAACTTTTTAAAATGTCGAACTTGAGAACGCGTCTGTTCAAAACAGAGACACATACGGTAATATGAATAACAATAGATTGCTTGACTGCAGTGCATTGTGGGATAGCTGTGTATTTATAGCAGCAATCTATGATAAAACTGGGAGCCCTTCAAGAGAACGCCATTTTGTCACGTGACACATACTGCCAAATCTGGCAATGAACCGAACTATTTACCATACTAACTAGCAGTTTCTATAGAAAGTGAAGTGCTTCGATCGGAAATGGAGTAGGACATCTGAAATTCAAGACGAAAGCATTTATTTTTTTGAAGGAAAAAAACAGTACAATCAATAATTAAAACGTGACGAGTTGAAGTAATACATAACGAGCCACAACTCCTTAGTTACCAGCCAAAGGCAGGAAATTTTGCCGGCATATTTTAGATTCCTTTCGACACCATAGAGGACCACAACTAATATGATACCATCTCTAAGTACATGAAGGTTAAACAAAGGTGACAAAGTGATTGATCGATGTCCATAAAAACATTATAAAAGGAAAATTGTAAATTTCGGCCGTATTATTACATTTGCGTTCATGTTATCGTTCATTTACGGCCGGATTGCTACTTAATTATTCAATTAATTATAAATTATATCAGTTATAAGTACATGAGTATATTTTCAGTCTTGTCGGCATTTCTAGGTTATAAGAATCTCTATTGTGGTAACATCACAGCATGTAGAGATGCAGTTTGGTGTGACATGATTGTTAGACTGATTTATCAGTATAAACTGATTCCCAGCTCAGTAGAGATGTAGTTTGGTGTGACATGATTGTTAGGCTGATTTATCAGTATAAACTGATTCCCAGCTCAGTAGAGATGTAGTTTGGTGTGACATGATTGTTAGGCTGATTTATCAGTATAAACTGATTCCCAGCTCAGCGGTCATGGCGGCCATGTTTCTTGTAGCTCTCGCCCTGTTCTCAATTTTTGCTGGCTTTCATTCGAAATCTTCGAAAATCTGGGATTCCAATCTATCTACTATTACATCAAGCTTCTATCTTGAACATTCTTATGCTGAAATTTGCAATCACCTACTGATTAGGACGCCATCTCAGAGTGTCTTCGTACGCCGCTTTCGTGCAAAGAAAATTGCTAGCAGAACTCCGTACTACTCTGGTTCCGTGCCTACTTTTAACCACGAACTTATACTTTCTACATTCCTGGTAAATATACATCCAAATCCAGGTCCTGAAAATTCAAAGAAATGTACTTTATGTCTAAAGACAATGCGACGCAATCAGCTTGGCTCCTATTGCTGTACTTGTCTAAAACCGTTTCACGTCAAATGCAGTCGTCAATGCCGTCCTTCGTTCTATGGAAATGTCCACCCAAATAATCGACCCTGGAAATGCACAAACTGTGTCCTGTCATCTCTTCAGTCTGAAATCTTGGAAGATGAATCATGTAATATGTGCCACGATCCTGTGTTACGAAATCACATCTCGATCGCATGTGTCAGGATTGTAATCGATGGATCCATGTTAGCTGTTTAAATGCTGATAACAACACTCTGTATAAGATTTTTTTCAAGAACATTGTGATGATTGGACTTGCGATCAGTGCCTTATTCAGGTCTCTGATATTTCTTCTGATGATACTTCAATCATCTTACCTAACGAACTAGAAAATACTGATGTTGACTCAAGTTCAATGCAAGTACCTCAAGTGCATATACACAACTCCACTGAAATACCTGATAATGAACTAACTGACACTAATTCTCAGGATATCAATGATAAACGGATAATTGACTTTGGCCTTGGTAAGAAAGGACTTATTATATTGGGCCGCGTCGCACGAAAAGGGCCCGGACGACATTTTTTTCGATTTTCATTTTTTTTGATAATTGGACAGAGCAATAAATTCTGAAAGTTATGGAAGTTGAATGAAAACTTAATTCGCATTTTGAGGTGCTTTAATTAGCCGATAAAGTGTGATAAAGTGAGCATTTTCGACGCGCGTCGCCATTAAATAGAACGTCTTACAACATTGTAATTTGGAGGACGATTTCTCGACGATTTTAAAAACCTTCTCGTTTTCCTTTTTATGTCATGTTTGCAACACTACTGAGCTGTTCTTGTCTTTCTGGAATAAATTCTTCTTTTCTTTGCGAAGTTATGACGGTGAAAGCCAAGCCCTCTCTTCAGCCGTGTATTTATCGAGGGGCTTGGGATCTAGTCACGGAAACTCGCTTTTATCTGCTTGAATTTCACTCATTTGCTCTAAAGTGTTGGATTGGCAAATATATGTATGTTAGTCGTATTGTGTTAAAACGATCGCGAGATAGACTACGAAAGACGACTTCGTTCTAGAACCCAAACATTGAAATATACACGCACGTGTCTGTCAAGAAATGGACATCTTTGGATGCTCACAACCGTATTTAGCCTGTCTACAAGGTAAAGTAAGACGAAATATCTCTTAAATATGAATAATTGAACTTTATTTTGTATTTACAGTAAAGATTTTGACTAACTAAGGCTATTATTTACAACATTTTAGACTATTTTACAATTAAAAAGTACAAAAATACTGTGATACATATTTACACTGTCTATATATAAGCTTAAAAATTTATTTAAAAATGTAATACTTTTCCATCTCAATTGCAATACAAATAGAGATTCAACCTTATTAAAACAGATCGATTTGTTTGAAATTGAAATATTGACATGGTTCTAGCTAAAAGTTAAGCATGACTTAAACAGCTAGTAGTGAACAGCTACAGTCACTAAATAGTGTATTTCAGTGAATGTATATTTTGCTGTGTTAATATATTCTCATTGGTGTCAGTATTTTAGCACTCACTTGCTTGAATCTGTTTTAATAAAATTCATCTCTATATTTAGATCTTACAAAGGGCTTTACATGAGCATTTAAATATTTTTCTCTTTCGGGGCCAATCCCGCCAGCGGGAATTTCTTAGGCCAGCTCACTCCCTTTTTAAGCAGACAGATTCTAGTTTCTTGTGTATCCTGGACATGCTCTTTAGCATAAACATACCCAGGATCCCTCCCTGTAAACCTAAAATGATGGAACTTCCTAATACCCTTAAGGGGTTTACAAAACTGATTAAAAAAAACATCCCACCCATACCATTTAAAATTAGACTCCCTCCCATTTCCTTCCCTATATACAATACAATCATTAATTAAAGCTGACCTTTGAATAGTATCCCTAAGTTGATTAGTAGTATTTACGTCAGTTCTCCTAAAAAGTTGTCTAATTTTCCCAAAACAAGCATCACAAATACATTTAGTATGACCAGGTTCCATAAAGTTATAACTAATTTCAGTATGCAATCCCTTCCCAACCCTCCAACAGAAATAGTGTAACACAGATTTATTCTTATTTTGCCCCCCACAGTTATCAGCATGAAAAACAGCCCTCCTTTCCCCTATACCATTATGAAATAAATAAAAATCTAACATACTAATTACATTATTAGGCCCATGACACCCCCTCTCATCCATCGCAAGACAATCCCTTTCAGTGAACAAAAAATTTACCTGCTTCTTTACCCCTTCACAACATATACCAAAACAATGAACTTTCAAAAGATTTAAAAAATAAAGAGGCCCTACTTGTAAACACTGGTGTGGTAAATTAAAACTCATAGCAAAATCAAAAGTATAATGTGTTTGTTGTAAGTTGTTTGAGCATGGTTGTTGGGGGCCAGCTGGAACCTCTACAGACCGCAGCTCATTGCATGAGGCTTTAATGCAATCATTGTAGCACTGTCGCTCCAGTCTGGCCTTGTGTACATGTGTGTTGTATGCTTGTGTGTGTGTAAGTTTGTCTTCTTCTGTAACAGAATCTAATATTAACTTTCTAAATTGATCACATTTATTACAGACATCAGTACGTGGTTCCATTAAACGAATATGAGGTACACAACTACTCCACACAGACTTAAACAGAGTGAGACCAACATGAGGGACAACAGGAGTACAAGCATTACAACACTTAACGTACACATGGTAAACATTCAATTTGGACTCATTTGTCGTAAGGTATATCGGTGGCTGGTTGTCACGGCCATGAGGAGCAGCTGGCATTGTCACTGGCATAGGTGTTGAGAAATTTGACTATATTCTCAATAACCTTGAAAGTAAAACAGTCTAAAATTATGATTTATGTATGTAATACGAGTGCAATATTATTACAGATAGTTAAAATTACAATTTTGATATACTGATGTGAGCTAGGAAACTATTGACACATTAATAAAGGTTATTAGAAGTATTTTATATCACGTGATGAATGCCTAGAACCATGTATTTTTGCGGTGACATTGTAAGATCACTTCACACCATGTTTGTTTACATCAATGCAAGAGTGAAATCGGCCTGCAGCTACCACAGTGGCATTACCAGTAAGTTACTCACCTCAAAGGGATAAGTGTTATGGGGCTTTTTGCCCTTCAAACCATGAAGGCGTGGAACCAATCCATTGTCTTTAAAGTGTTTCTTTAAATTTTTGAAACTTTTTGAACCTGAAAAACAAACATAGTTTTCTATTGAAAAGAGAAAATATTAATTATGCATGTATTTTTTGTTGTATTTTCTTATAAAATGTATTTTACAACTTCATTTTCTATGGTACTGTATATCTACATGGCACTGTATATTATTATTTACAATAATTATAAGTGAATAGTTTACAGACTATATATGCAGCTACCACTGAAGTTTTCAAAACAAGGCACATTTTATACTGTACAAACTGCACCATATACAATGTATAGTGGTAACACATATTTTCTCTTTGCCCCTTTTCCATTATTTATATGAAATATATTTGCCTTACTGTTATTGTAGTACCTACCATAGCATATTTTATAAAATAATAATAATCTAACAATAAAACATGAAGAGTCTTACAATATCATGAATGTATCTCCAAGCAGTTTCACACACAACTTGACCTTGAAACACATAACTAAACCTCTGACACACTCTCTTTCCCTTCCTTGTTCCCTCGCTAGAGTACTCCATTTGTTCTAATTTCGATAGTATGAGTATTTCTTTTTCTTCTCGGGTAAATTCTGCGATGTTAAGTCGATAGTCTTCGATAACATTAGGGTTGGGGAAAAGGGAAAAACATATTCTTGAACAACCACATTCTAGAATCGCTGCTGTCGAATCAGTGTCTCGTTCTTGGTGGTTTTCTGGTTGGTTTTCGTCGTCCTCTTCCTCTTGCATTCCAGGGTGGTATTCTATGTACTCTTGTACGATATGTCTTAGATGTTCTTCTTGGTCTGTATCTTCTGTTTCGGTGTTTTCATCTTCGCTATCACTCTCTGGCTGGCTCACACTGAGTTGGCTAATTTGACTTTCGTTTTCGTCGCCATAAACTTCAGTTGCAAGGTCTTGCATGACTTCCCTGAGCTCCGGATCAATACCCAAGTCAAGTGAGAAACTCTCCATGTCGATGTAAAATCAATAATAAGTATAAAATACGAAATAACAACAAGAGACGTGCAAGCAAAATGTTCACTTCAGAAACAAATGTAACCAAAGACAATCGTTCATTTTATAGTACCTCTGTTTAATCGCAAAATTTTGCACAAAATACGATCTCGATTTCATGGACTGAATTACAAGTGAAAGACAACTATATAACTGATGTATACATGAAGATAAAGCCACAATTTACCGTTATATTTGGACAGAATTCGACATAAATCCAAACTACCAAAAGACGCTCGCCAGTTTGCCGCCATTTTGCCGTGTTGTTTACGAATGCAAATTAGATGAAATTACGTCATATGTCGTCCGGGCCCTTTTCGCGCGACGCGGCCCAATTATGTCATTTAAATATTCGTAGTTTAAATAATAAGTTTGACCATTTAAAATTATTACTTAGTGACACGTATCAAATATTTCACATATTTTGTCTTAGTGAAACCTGGCTTTCAGAAAACTATGCTAGTGATTCCTTCTTTATTGCTGGTTACTCTTTAATTAGACTTGACCGATGCTCTGGATCTAATGGTGGTGGGGTTGCTATGTATATATCTCATTCCATCTCCTTTACTCATTGACATTGAGAGCAAAAGTGGCCTAGAGTGTGTTATGTGAGATAACACTCAACTGCACCTCTCCTATCATTATTGTCATCCTGTATCGTCCGCCAAATTCAGATATTAACACCTTCATCTCTCTATTTGAGGATCTCATCACAGTGGTCTCTTCTGAAGGCAAAGAACTTCTGATCAATGGTAATTTCAACATTGACTTACTAGGCTCTTCTAGATCTACTAGATCCCTCAGTGATCTAATATCTATATTTCATCTTGAGCAAGTGATAAAACAGCCTACTAGAATTGCAACAATATATTAATGGATCCTTTTCAACTACATCAACCTTGATTGATCACTTTTTTGTTAGTGAACCACATAATGTCCTTACAGCTAAGGTTGTTGATTGGTCAATTAGTGATCACTAATTTTCAACTAATCACTAATCACTAATTTTGAACTTCACTTTTCTTCAATGTTTAAACAATTTTCAATGAAAAAAACCCGTGAAAATGGTACTTCAATACTAACTAATTTTCAATGTAAATTGCCTAGATATAATTCTAGTTTACCCAATAAAGTGTTGTTGTTATTATTATTATGATTATTATTATTATTATTATTATTATTATTCAAGCGCCGAAGACATAGGAAGCCCAACATAAACTTCGAGTCTGCATGGTTCTGCTAAATTCATTCATGTTTTCAATTTCACCATTCTGGAGCTCTAAAATCACTTTCCATGTCTTTCCAAGTATCAGGGGGTTCACACAAATTTAAATTTGCTCTGCTTGCTACAGTACAATGGTTTGAGAGTTGTTTTAGCTAGTCTCACTGTTCAATAGCTACTAATTTGTGCAAATCAGAGGGGTATACGTTTCTTGTTGAAAGGATTCATGTATTTACAAGAGAATGAATGCTGAAACAAGGATGCACAGCTGCTACGATCATCATCCCCCCCTGGTACACGTCCAACCATCAAATTTATTGTGACATATTGTCATGATATACATAAAAGAAATAAAAGAGTAAATTTATAACTTATCTAATAATGTAGGTGACAACCACTATTGAACAGTGAGATTACAATGACTATTAAAGGTACAAATAAACACAAACTGGTTATTGAAAATACCCTTTATTCAGGTTGTCATTAATGGTAATAAATCATTGTGCTAAACCTTAGCAAATAATTGTCTGAGTTTCCAGGTATTATTATTATTATTATTATTATTATTATTATTATTATTATTATTATTATTATTATTATTATTATTATTACTATTACTATTACTATTACTATTACTATTACTATTACTGCTACTGCTACTGCTACTGCTACTGCTACTGCTACTGCTACTGCTACTGCTACTGCTACTGCTACTGCTACTGCTACTGCTACTGCTACTGCTACTGCTACTGCTACTGCTACTGCTACTGCTACTGCTACTGCTACTGCTACTGCTACTGCTACTGCTACTGCTACTGCTACTGCTACTGCTATTACTATTATTATTATTATTATTATTATTATTATTATTATTATTATTATTATTATTATTATTTAATATTTTTATTGCGCGTGTTACATAGGAAGATGCTCACACGCGCATTACAAGATATCACACTAATATATCACAGTAAATCACAGTTGGGTATTTTCACAACCACACCTTAATTGTCTTGCACAGTGTTGCCAGTGTTGATACTTTCTTGTGGACTGATATAATCTGGAAAGAAAAGAAAAACAGTCATATTTCTGTAGCATTATGTTCTTCCTTGATGAAACTGTTGTAATGAAAACATGCACAGTTCAACAACTGTTTAGGGAGATACTCGTGAAATATTAAAGCAGGAACCTTACGCGTGGAAGCAGGGGCAGGCTAGGGACAGGTACGACAGGGGCTTTAAATAGCTCTACCACTTTTTTTGAGAATATAAATAACAATAATTATGATAAATGCTTTCAGTTTGTCATGACTTCTGATGAGGCATTCTTATAGTTGTACGTCACTTCCTTTCCTCTTGTCTAGGATGTTTTGCATGACAAAATATTAATATACCACTTGAACTAGTACACTTTTAAGGGTGCTCCACCGTCCACTTTTGATTTGCACAGCTACATGTACCCTGCATACCGTAGAGACCTGTATGTAGCACAGTCACACTGTACAATTGTGTAACATAGGCTGTTTTTTTGAAAATTTGTAAACAAAGTCAAAACTGCCAGATTACATTAGATATGATCTAAGATAATCTAAGAAACACAATTCAAGCATTTAATCAGAGTTTCTGATTATTTACAGCTAATTTATTAATTACCCATAATGCCTTGCGGGCATGGCAATTCACTATATTTCTTATTTAAATTGATTTTGCAATCTAATATTGAAAGGATATTACACTGTGGGTAACAAACAACTTTATAATGATGCAATGATCTCTTCATTTACAATCAAGGGGACCTGAAAGACATTCTTCCTCTTCCTTCTTAGCTCACCACATACATGACGTATTGTCCCAGAAAGTACAAAAGCATTTTTTTTCTCATCGAGCTTATAAGTCATGTCAATTAGATTTTCCCTTAAGGTATCATCCTACCCCAAACGACCGACTTCCGTTCAACACGCTCTAGCTTCAAAATTAAGAATTTTAACTCTAACAAAGTATACATTTTCTTATAGCTTAATAAACTGTTAGTGAAATATTCCTTCAAAACCGAAATTTCACCTATGCAGAGAAAATAAGTTCCTTGACAGCCAAAATTCGTCGGCCGTCGAAGATAAACACCTCAATGAGCTTAGTAGATATCACTTGTCAAAACTATGTCTCCGATTTGTGATGTATTGCTCCATTCTTTAATTATCCGGTTTCAAAGTTTGAGTACTGTCATAACTAGTAACTTCTGTTTATATCAAAGCACAACTTTTGAAAGATATAAAATACCAAAAATCGGAGACACAATTTTGAAGATCAATTATCAGACATGGACTTTGCGAAGTTTCAAATATATCCGATAAAATCCCTTTGTCCAGGAACTCCAAATGTGAGCCTATTTGTTGGCATTTCGTCTTTTGAGAAAAAGCCGAAAGAAGGTCAATGTGCCTCTGTTTACATAAGTAGATTAGTCCATTCCATGACAATGAGATCTAATTACTCACTGACAGATGGTGACCAGATAGTGGCCAGATAGTGACCAGAGTATCAGTTTTCCAGTCACACAACGTCCTCGTGCTTGTTGCCTAATCATTTCACGCTTGCGGGAAATTACGTACATTGCCAGTACACATTTGTTCTTTGTTCATTGGTACATGTGTTCGTTTTGACGCTGGTCAGTACATAGTTGAGGTTGGTATGTCTGTTCAATAATCATAGACGTGAGTGCTGTTGACAGCTTGCTTGTCATGTCAACAACTTTTCTCTTCATATGAAATCCAAAATTCGTTTTTTGATTCTAACTTTGTAGGAAAAAAATATTTTAAATTCTGTTCTTTTGAGATGATAGATAATATTCAATTTTATTTGATTGTCAAAAAATCTCAAAACCGGTGGTTTGAGAGGTTTTTGGGGTAGGATGATACCTTAAGTAAAAGTTTCCCCTCAGGCCAAGTGAACCTTCAGGGAATAAAGAGCCATAGTCATCAGTGATGGCCTCCTCCAGCTCCACCACCCCATCACTGGTGACTTTGAGGAGGTAATAGTCATAGTCTGGGTCATCTGCTGCTGCAATGGCCACAATGCTTCCCTTGGTAGCCAGATCTGCAATCCTGACTGCTGTATCACCCAGAATTGCCTCTGTCTCTTCAACAGCCTGTCTTGTTGTAGCTATAGATGATTCCCTTTCTATCGTCACATCATTCCAGTCATCAAGCGCACTTGTCTTCCTCTCCAGTTATACAATAAAAGCAGTAGCATGTACGTTCCCGGACAAAGACTCTTCCCTGCTGTTTTGTTGTCTTCACAGAGTGAAGCTTTCTAATTCCTTTGAGCTCTCTGAAGTGCCTGTCTGGTCGCTTCCTGACAACAGCCCCTTCACCTTTTGCTGTAGCTTCTCTTTATTTGGAATCCATAGTCAGCAAAACAGCACGAGAGATCCCCAATACAATGGCGTGACTTGTACTGGGCAGCACACCCATCTGTGAACTCGTGGAGCATGTTTGTTTTCATTTTCAGCTGATCCTCCAGGTAGCCCTTCACCAGCTCTTGGGCCTTGTGTACAGAATGGTAGTCCTGGACATCATCATCCGAGATCACAAACAGGTGTTCCTTGATTATATGTGGATCATCTTCTGTGCTTGTCTTGCCATCTATGGATTCTACTGCATGACGATACAGGATGGTAATGTGGAGAGACACCTTAGCCACATCAAAATATTCAGACTGCAACTCATCCTGCTGCCTACAGCTCTACCCTTCAGAGTAATCATGCACACAGAGAACCTCATTGAGGGGAAGGTACTCAATGAGGTTGTCCATTTGCGCTCTCTGCCACTTCGCCATAAAGGAATGGTAAGGGTAGTCTTGCAGGAGACTCTTGAAATATTCAAATAGTTCCTAGGGCGGGGTAGTTTTCGTCACTAATGCAATTTGTTTCTTTTCCTGGTCATTAGACAGGAATTTGCCTGTGCCAAGGTATATACGTAGCGCTTCCAGGTGATTTTCTCATCTGCTGAGTCGCTGACTTCTTCTGCAAGCAGTTCAAACTTATCTACGCCACACTGGTCACAGGCTCTAGTAAGGCATTTGAGATGGTGGTGCTCGGCTGTATTGTCCTTAGGGCACAGGGTAAGGTTTGCTGCATCAGTAAGATTTGGTGGAATTATTGGATCTATACCTGTCTTCTTTGACACTGCCTTCCTGTATTTCATGCAGTCTTTGAAGACTATCTGAGCCTCCACATGTTTCCTGCAGAGGCAGGATCGTCTGTCCCTTTCCCTTGCAGCACGCACATAGAAAGGCTTCAGGCTTTCAAACTTTCTCTGTTTGATTTTGATTTCTGGGTATTGCTCTTTGAATTCTAAAAACGCTTCTGTTTGCGTTTTTTCAAGCACATGCTTTGCATGTTTGATATATTGTTTCTTTCCCGTTCGTTTTCGAAGAATATCTTTCTTGTCCCCTGTTGGTCTACTGGCTTCATATGTCCAGTAGTTAAAAATGAGCTGCTTATTCTCATTACTGATAGCGTCATCCCTTGTCTTGCGCTCTAAATAAAGCCAGCTCTTTCTTTCGCCTGACAATATTTTCCCTCTTTCTTTCACTGCCTTACTTACACTACGTTGGCCGACGTTTACTAGCTTTGAGAGAGATCTCTCAGCTCGATACATTTTGCCCAAATGCAAGGTTTTTAAAGGCAGTGAAGGCAGCTCTGTTGTCCTTCGAGCCACTCTTTTTTACGTGCCGTACGCCTTCGGAAATGTCTGATGCAAGAGCATGCAATGCCATAATCTCCTTTGCTTCTTCTGGTGTTTTAATCAACCCTTTCTTTGTTAAAATGTTCTTAGTGCGTGGGCTTGAAGAAATAGTTTGTACAAGTTCCGCTTTTTTCTCTGGTGTTTTTGGCAGGGCTTTGGTAGTTTTCTTAAGGGCTTTGGCTTTTGCCATCCTGTTTTTGAATGCAGAATTTGAAGGTGGGGTTGAACACGTGTTTTCCACGGCATTGGCTTCTCTCAATTCAGCTCTTGTTTTTTTTCATAATCATTTAACTCTTTCTCGGGTTTGCTCTCTGATTTTTTCTCTTCTTTCTTCTTCTGCTACTATGCCATCTTGTTCTTGTTTCTTAGTAATAGCTTTCAGATTTTTTTTCTGCTGAGATTTACGTAACACGGCATCAGCTTTCCTTGTGTTCGGCCGTGTCCTCTGATCTCGGCTATCACGAACTTGAGCTATTTTACGCTCGCGATTTTTCTCGTAGTATTTTTTATCTGCATCTTTCTTTTTCTTATCCTTTTGTTCTCCCCCACCTCTTCATCTTTTCAGCATTTGAAGGGGATTTCTTCTCCATATTCTCATAATTTAATCGCTTGACCGCTCTTGAGAAACAAGTTGTTGTTGTGAAATAGTGTAACGCAAGTTGTTTCGCTCCGGGCTATTTCTCGGGTTTGCTCTCTGATTTTTTCTCTTCTTTCTTCTTCTGCTACTATGCCATCTTGTTCTTGTTTCTTAGTAATAGCTTTCAGATTTTTTTTCTGCTGAGATTTACGTAACACGGCATCAGCTTTCCTTGTGTTCGGCCGTGTCCTCTGATCTCGGCTATCACGAACTTGAGCTATTTTACGCTCGCGATTTTTCTCGTAGTATTTTTTATCTGCATCTTTCTTTTTCTTATCCTTTTGTTCTCTCCACCTCTTCATCTTTTCAGCATTTGAAGGGGATTTCTCCATATTCTCATAATTTAATCGCTTGACCGCTCTTGAGAAACAAGTTGTTGTTGTGAAATAGTGTAACGCAAGTTGTTTCGCTCCGGGCTATTTATACCACGTGCTTTCATTGTTTAAGCCCTGGATATTCATAAAAAGCCCCCCAGATACTAAAGGAGAGGTTACACAGCATTCCTTCGACGTTTCTTGTACGTTTTGACTAAATTTTGAGCGCGAGTTGCAAGACCTTGCAATATTTCTGGCCCGAATCGAGTTTGAAATATGATCACTAAGCTTGGATAAACATGGGATTGGGCTGAAAATATGTTTCCGATTCAGTATTTGTAAGATTTCTTCGTTTTAAATTCATATAAGACTGTAAAACCTAGCGGAATTGGAAGATGAATAGAATGAACTTTGTTTTGGTCATCTAACAAGGGCAATGCGCTCACTCAACGCTGATATATCGGCTTCAGAACGGGTGAGTAATACTTAAATTTAACCGATAAAAATGCGTAACAAATTGGTTTCCGAAATAGGAAATATTTTTTATTTTCCTCGCTTTAGGTGATTAAAAAAAATATTTCATACAACATGATAAGAAGTCCTGTTTGATATCCAGCGTTACATGCCAAAAATGCAAAGACTAAAATTGTAGTTTGTACTCCTGCTCTTATAATAATAAACAGAGAAGGATGAAATTTTGTCAAAAGTGTCTTGGTATCCTACGCAATACTTGAGTATAATAAAATCGTAAACTTTCATTCTCTTGGACGGCAAAATTATATGTTCCTATTTTAGTTATGCAAATTAAGCGTTACGCGTTACACTAGGAATTTTGTACTTTTCCAGCACATTTTATTTATTTTTCCTTATATAATTTATAGCTGGTCGATATATTTTGATATAATATTGAAAAATAACTATTAATGAATTAAACTGGAAAGTTTGGGGGAGTTTTGGTTTTTCCTTGCGAAGATATTGTGAAATATATTTAGGCAAACGAAAATGTACACAGTGATCATCCTACAGGTCAGACTGCTCTAATGTATCTAGTAGCCTGATATTTAAAAACCCCAGAGAGAGGAATTAAGATTTATTATATAGACACGAGTGTTTTACTGGAAAATATCTCACTCATAAAATTCATACGAAACTACATCCGGGACCCGAGTGGCGTATTTTCCATATCCTCACTAGTGAGGATATCGATGACGTCACTTCCTATGTTTTCACGCTCCACTTGACGCGCGTTGCAACCGAAGTCAAAATGGCAAGCGACAGGTTTGTCAAAGTCTTTAGCGAGGAACAAGAGAATGAAAATACAACAAAGAAGACGTTATACAACGTGAAAATATTAAAGAATTTCCTAAAAGTGAAGATGAGAACAGGAATATTGAAAATATTCCTCCAAGCGAGCTACAAGAATTGTCCATTAAGTTTGTCCTTGGCGTTAGAAAGCCGATACCCTGATTCCAGAGGCTTTGTTAAGCTCTTCCTGCGAGCTGCGATGCAGCGAGAAAGAAAATCAAAACCTCTGGTCGCGGTCGTTACGAATCTCACTTTCATGCAGACACCTAATCAATGACAGGCGTCAAACATGTCAAATACAATCGACCAATCAGCGATCGGGGATCGTCTTACAAAAGTACTGAAACAGGGATCCCGAAACTAAGAACGGGTGCATAGGAGACTATTTCGTAACGAGCCGCAGCCAAGAAAAGATCCCAAAACAGCAGGGTTTCCGGTTGCTATGCCTGACGTCATAATCTCATTTCGATAAGTGGGGATATGTCAACAGTAGCCTCCTCCGCATGCAACTCCAACGGAAAAGAGGCCGAAGGCCGAGAGATGGGATCCCTGTCCCAGCGAGGCCGAAGGCCGAGAGGGACTTGGCCCTAAGGAGAAATAGGAGTTGCCTGCCAAAACTCAACAATGTTTTTCCCATCTGCGCATCTCAAAGTACGCATCCAACTGCTACTGACCAGGGAGGGATAGTTTGAATTTGGCTTACCAGGGGACCACTCTCGAATATTATTTGCGTCAGCGGATAACGCCAGATGACTGAAGAAGTAAAGGAATTCAGAGTTTAAGAACGCCGATATAATCGACGTTACTTTGAAAGCAAAGTCAAGCTATGAAGAAGCTCTTAGGACTGCTTGTGTCCTCAGTCGATTCAAAGTGCAGGGTTGTGTTGATTTGATAAGGGCCGTACCGAGATCCGAGTAATTTTCGAAATTCAAATCCATGACCGGCTTGTCAAGGTATTTCGCAGCCCAAACAAAGCTAGGATTACATAAATATCGACTGTCGGACATGTAATATTTTCAAAACCCTGTCTGGCAGTTCGCGATGTCAAATTTCTAAGGCCGCGTTGTGTTGATTCACTGAAGGTCATCGAAGGACAGCACCAATTCGAAATTCAAATCCCCCGATCAAATCCATGGCCGGCTTGTCACAAGGTATTCGATCGAAGCCCTGACAAAGCTAGGATAGTTTGAATCGGTTAACGTAATACATAAACATCGACTTCCGGACATCTAGTATTTTCAAAACCCTGTCCGGCGGACATCTAGACGGTGTGTTTTTTCTTGTATGGCGGTTGAAGCCGTAGCTTTTCAAATTCGACTTTCATGTTGTGTATTTCAGAAATATTTTCTTCAATTTTGATTCGCTTTCCTTTAACTTGTCTTAAGTATCTTTTTGTACTCCGTGCTACATACTGGAGTCTACTTTTGAAATACCTCTTTGAAGGTAAAGTACGTATAGTACGGTGGCCGAGAAGGCTCACCAAAAGTGAAAATGTCAAATGACACAAGCGAAAAGCAAAAGTCGAAATGTCAAACTTACTGAAGTGAAATGGCAAAAGCGAAAATGCAAAAGTCCAAAAGCGAAAAGTCAAACTCAGATTCAAACTTCCAGGCGTTCCTTGAGAGGGCAGAAAAGAGACTTTTTTGTGGTGGTTTATAAAAACTCTGTGTTCATAAATGTTTCTCTCAGTTGGTGATTCACCTTCCTTCTGTCAACATGGGTTCTTTTCACTCACGAATCTATTATCACTGCCTTTTAATCGTTGCAAGTCGAATGAGTTTTCCAATAGTTTGGGCTCAAATAGTCACTCGATTTCGATCCCTCTCAAATCAACGGGTTAACGATTTGATATTAATTTATACACATGGTCAAATGAATGCTAATGTCGGTAGGCAGTTGACGTTTCTTCGCCTGGTTAAAGAATTACAATTGACCGAAAAGGAATGGGGCGAGTTGTTGCAATTTCTCAGTGCATAATAGCAAACATCCCAGCGAGTCGAACTTCATTTGTTTCTTATCTTCGAACGATGAACATGGGTTGCTTTCCACCCTCGTTACAACTCAGACTAGAACGTTTGTTGAATCGTACTCGCTGCATTTTGGCGTGTTGTGGTGGACAAATCATTGTTCAAAATTCAGAATTCTGTGATGGAAAAGATTCTGAACGACATCTACTACAACCTCCAAAGCGCAGGAAGTTTTTCGGGACCCGAGGGTGTTTTCCGTGTTGCAAGAGAACAAGGACACAAGAAGATCACACGTAAACAAGTAAAAGACTGGTTGGAAAAACAAGAAACGTACACAGTCCACAAACCCGCCCGTAGACAGTTTACCAGAAACAAAGTCATTGTGGGAGGAAAAGATGATCAGTTTCAAGCCGATCTTGTAGACTTGAGTTCCCTGAGTAAATATAATGATAAGTATCATTACTTGTTGACGGTGATCGATGTAATTTCTAAATTTGCCTGGGCTATTCCATTAAAAACCAAGACTGGACAGGAGATCACTGACGCTTTTATGAAAATCTTCAAAACGGGAAGAATACCATCCAAGTTGCAAACCGACAAAGGACTTGAATTCTTGAATCGCACATTTCAGAAATATTTAAAAGAAAAACATGTTCATTTCTTTACTACAAACAGCGAAACAAAAGCGTCAGTCGTAGAGAGGTTTAACAGGACTCTAAAGAATAAACTGTTTAGATATTTTACCTTTAAAAATTATTGGCGGTACTTAGAAGATTTACCAGACGTTCTGAAATCCTACAACGATAGTTATCATCGGAGTATCAAAATGAAACCCACTCAAGTCACTAAAGTCAACGAAGATGTAGTATGGCACACGCTGTATGGGAAAGTTATCTCTAGACCTGTTTGCTTCAGATTCAGTGTTGGTGATCAAGTAAGAATCAGCAAAGTGAAAAAAACATTTGAAAAGGGATACACCCCGAACTGGAGTCTCGAAATATTCATTATAACCGAACGACTCCCAAGAAAACCACCCGTCTATCGCCTTAAAGATCAACAAGGTGAACCTTTGGAAGGTGTGTTTTATGAACAAGAAATCCAGAAAGTCGAAAAAGAGGATGATGTTTATCAAATTGAATCTATTGTTAAGAAAAGAAACCGGAAAGGAAAACTAGAATATATGGTCAAATGGAAAGGGTACCCCGATAAGTTTAATTCGTGGGTCCCAGCACGTGACATGAAAGCATTGTAATACTATTTTGTGATTGAGTGAATAAAGGCTTTTGTTTCAAAAATATTGAGAGTGTTCTTAGTTTATAAATAGTCGGGTGGTGGGGATTAAACCCTCATTTCTCTCTGAACGTCATGGAGAAAACACAGTTTTATCTCTGGCTTCCCTCTAACAGTTCTATGGATGTGTTTCCTGGTAACACTCTAGCAGAATACAGAGTTCAACTCCCTCAATCCATCAAACTTGTAGATGAATGGGAAGTCGCGATAATGGAAATTCAGTACCCCACACCTGGAACAATGTACATACCGCATCGAAATGGAATCGCTTTTACATTAAAAAAGGTGTGGCCGTCGAAGGTTACTCCCTCCCTCCCGGTCACTATCCCTCCATTGAAAGTATCATTGTAACAATGAATGATTTGATCCAAAAATCGATCTACAAGAATGAGGCCTGGTTTTCCTTCGAAAAACTGAGTCGAAAAATAACCGTTCACTTGCAAAACAACGTGGAAGCTTTCTTTTCTGATGTAGGAATCCTATTGGGATTTGGGAACGGAACTCTTTATAGTAAAACCACAACGGCTGAACGAGAAGTTGATCTAGACCATGGTTTTCACAACCTTTATGTCTACTGTGATATTGTAGAGTCACAGTGGGTGGGGAACGCTCAGGTCCCTCTGTTGAGAATTGTACCTTTAGAAGGTGAAGATGGTCAACGCGTCAGCAAGACCTTTATGAGCCCACAATACTTACCGGTTAGCAGGAAAGAATTTGAGAGTATCGAAGTAAATATAAGGCGAGACTCTGTGGAGATCGTACCATTTGAGACTGGACGTTTGTTGGTGACACTACACCTCAGGAGAGCTTCACCATACTTTCATTAAACAAGATGCGAGAGTCAAAACCTGAATATTTTAAAAACTATTATCTTCAGCAAGTCCAACAAAAAGGAGGCCACCTGCCTGCCTTTCGCGGAGGAAGGGTTCAACATGGTTACGGGCTGGGATCTTTCCTCAAAGGACTTTATCGATGGGCTGTTCCTCATATAAGTTCTGGATTGAAAACCGCACGTCAACACGCACTCAAACAAAGCATTGGTGTGGCTCAAGATGTATTAAATGGAGAAACTATTGGTGATTCGCTAGTGAAAAGAGGCAAGAAAGCCATTGGCTCATCGACTTCCCAGAATGCTTCGCGAGCTCAAAAAGGTGGGGGTCGAAAGCCTATAAAAAGGAAAGCGCCAGCAAAACGTGTTTAGTCAAGTTGATGTTACCATGAATGATAAACTGATTTCATCCTCAACCAACACGAACCCCTATCGTGCTATGTACACCAACCACTCTATTGAGTTATGGAACGGATGCTAAAACCTCCCAGCTTCAAGCCGAATTGTTTTACAAAGATACACCAGGGAAAATGGATCAGGCCAACCCGGGAGCTGACCTCAGGGATCGGAATTTAGGCTTGCATACACGCTACACGTTTTGTAGAAATAGCTCGACCATTGAGCTCACTGGACCCATTCATCAGGATATCTTCTGTCAAGACCGTTTGATTCTCAACGGAGTGACTATCCGCATCAGAATGAATCGAAGCAAGAATACCTTTTGCCTCATGTCCCCTACCGATGGAGTTGACTACAATCAAGTTTTAACGTGAGAAAGGTGAACATCTTCAACGATACCTTTTTGGGTATCGCCAAACCCCAGCCCTCTATCCCATCACCAGAGTAGAATGCAAAGCCATGTCCATCTCGAGTGGTCAAATGACCTCCACTCCAGATGATGTGTTTTTGGGTCAAATTCCGAAACGCATCATTCTCGGCCTGGTGGAAAACACAGCGTCCAATGGTTCTTACAAAAGAAATCCATTCAACTTTCAACATTTCAACGCCACACAAGTTGGAGTCTACATCAACGGAGAATCCAGCCCCATGAAAGCCATGCAACTGAACTTTGAACAGTCGCAATACCTCAAAGATTACATGAGTTTGTTTCTGGGTACTGGTAATCTGTTCCACGACAAAGGACTTCAAATTGAACGTCGCGATTATCCACAGGGCTACACCCTCTACGCCTTTGACTTGACCCCAGACCTCTCGGCTGGACCTCATGTTTCTCTTATAAAACAGGGAAATCTCCGCCTTGTCATTCAGTTTGCCGAACCTCTGACGGTGACAGTCAACGCGATCCTCTTTGCCGAGTTTGACTCTCTGATCGAGATTGATCATAACAGAAACGTGACCTTCAACTGGGCGAGTTAAAGAGCGCAGCCATGAACACCAAACAGATTGCTGTGGTATTGGATCATCTTTCCTACACAAGAAATACCTTTCAAGGCGTCTTTGCATCTGACCGATTACCTTCTAACATCGAACACTACCCAGCTGCGTTTGTAGCCAACGTGGACCCTCACGATCGACCTGGATCTCATTGGTGTGCGTTTTACTTTACCGAAGAACAACATGGGGAATTCTTTGATTCCTACGGTCACAAACCTGAAGATTATTCCCTCAATTTTAAACAGTTTATCGAAAACAATTCTAAACAGTGGACTTATAATTCACAGGGACTTCAATCCCTGACCTCTAATGTGTGTGGTCACTACTGTTTGTATTTTATAATCAATCGTTGTAGAAACATTAGCTTGAAAACCATTGTAAGTCGTTATTTTACTAGGAATTCTAATAAAAACGATCACTTTGTATATCATTTTATTGTAAGACATTTTGGATATTTGTTTCTTCCTATAAAAAGTGTAACCCATGAAACGTCAAAACACAATAAACAACACTTTTAAAACTTCAAAGTCTGGTTTATTTGATCATCACTGATACATATCTAAAATAACAATTACAATAGTTAAGTAGGAAACGTTAGCCAACGCTGACGGATCTGTTTCTTAGGGTTCTTCGTTCTTCCCTTTACGGGTCCAGGCACTTTGGGTAATAGGGTGGGGGTTGGAAACCAATCATTAGCTTCTTCTCCTTTATCCTTAGAGGTTGATGGTCGAACACCAGACTTGAACTTCCTCAGCGCGTTTCTTCTTTGTGTGTTTCTCACCAGATGTTCAGGTGTATTCATTTTAGCAAGACCTTTGGTGAACATCTCCCATCCTACAGGCTCTACACCCTTGCGCATTCTCAAAGAATCCCCGATCAGATCAGAAATATGCGACCCTTTGAGGTGTTTCCCTTCAAAGATCAACTCTCCACGATCGTCCCATTTCATGATTTCATGATTCTCCTTGATTTTCTCCATCAACAACTTGCCGCGATCTTTAAGGGTTTTTGGTAAAGCGCGAATGATATCTCGCTCCAGTGTAACCTCTTGTTGTTGTTCTTGGGCTTCCTGTGGTGTTTCTGTTTCTTCTTCTTTCGCTTCTTCTTGTTTCTTTTCAATGATCGGTGGTTCAATTTTCACCTTAAAAGGTTGACTTTTTCTCTGGTTGTAATAGGTTAGGTAATTTTGTAGTGTTTGACTGTACTCTCGCACTTTTTCATCATCCGAAAGCCTATCATTTTTCAGAACATCTTCTATTTCATGATCTAAACCATTCAGGCGAGAGGTAAGGGGTGCGGTGTTGACATTTTGGCGTTGCTGTAATCGTTCGAATGTGTTTTCATGAACCAGAACCATTTTTTTTGGCGTGATTCATTTTAAAAACTGTTCCAAGAGTGCGATCGCTGGTGGTAATAGAATCGAAAGAAAATTTCCTCCTTTTTGCACAAGAACTTGGCGTTTCTTTGGAAAAGTCACCTGCTTACTAGCTAATTGGATCAGATGTTTTTTTATAGGGATGTAGTTTCTTCTTTTGTTTCTTACTGATGGGAAGGTTTGAATTCAACAGGTTGTAAGTGCACTCGCAGAGAGTATGAATCAAAGAATCGTCCGCAGTCTTAATTATGGTTTTGACCTGTTGAGGATTGCTGCTAGCCAGGACTTTAAGATGGTGATAGTTCTTCTTCGCACGGCGACTCATGGTCAAATGAATGGATGTCAGCTTGGCTTCTGTATTTATACCTTTCTGACGTAAGCGTATTGTTTCTCTTCAGGGAATAGATTGGTTCTCAGTCGAAACTCTTCTGGAGTATCAGGTTTCAGATCACAGAGTAAATACCCATAAGGCTTTGCGGTCGCATCATTAAAGGCCTCTTGCATAAACTTAACATGACCAGGATACATTTGTTTGGCTAAATGCGTGATTTGACTGCTATCGCGCGGCGATTTGAAAATCAATAGATAATGGGCGTTGAGAGAAACGTTTTGCAATTCTTTACCCTGACAAAACATGTTTTGAAGTATAAAAACGCACGATAAGTTCAAATGATGACAACCTTTGTAAAAATATTCGTCAAACGCTTATCATTGCTCAGTTCGTTCATCAAATCGTCAATGACCACCATATTTCTTATCGTAGGATCAATTCGTGACTCTAGATCACTCGGCAAACCCTCCAGAAACGTAAGGTTTGGTATTGTTTCAATCATTTCATTGTGTGCTGGTTGATGCATACCGTGACACCAAAGTATGTTTTGCGGCGCGCCTTCAATCATTTCTTCCCCTCGCTCTAAGATTTTTCTCAATAAATACGTTTTCCCGGAACAGGTCGGACCGGCCATGACCGCACCAAAAGGATGTTTCAACCTCGGATCCATAGTGCTAAATGAATGGAAAGGGTTTTGTGCGCACTTTATATACTATACAACTCGGATAAAATCAACCAATCAGTGTTTAAGGGTTTACACATGTTTATTGAGCATGTCAAAAGAATGAAATGAATATCCTAATCAATGTACATTATTTTTTTACCCTTCATCAGTTGAGATATAGATCTAGAGTACCTATTTACAAGTATATACAAAAAATTCATTCAAGAGTATCACAAGGTTATTTACAAAAGTTTAATTTAGCTTTGAATAATTTTCAGCTTATATCTCTAGAGGGATAGTAGTTATCCCATCGGCTAAGACTTTTCTCTTGGGGTAAAAATAGCTGAACCCATTTCTAACTTGCGCATCAGTATGCATCCTGTTATTCACAACGCGAAACCCTCGATTGATCCCGGAGGCACTTTCTCTATTCAACAGAACATTAAGGAACTTTTCCTTATTAATCTCATTACACTTTTTCCTGATCCCCTTACAACTAAACTTATCCTTTCTTCCAAAACAGTAGTAGGTTTTGCTACACAACCCGATAATACCCTGACCTTCAAATTCTATCTTAAATAATCCAGGCGTTCGTTTATCGAAGGCCCGGTGTTCAGCTGTGTCTGTACGGGGAAGCCAGTCGTGTTTTTCAGCCTCAAATTCTTCTCTTATCTCTGGTCGGATGATTTCTTCAAAGCTTTCGGCAGAAATGGCGATGTAAGCACTGTTGATTATCAAGAAAGAAAAAATATTAATTTTTTTTTTTTTTAAATTAAACAACTATAGTTTATTTATTTAATGTTAGTTTAGGTTGTTACTCGGTTTTAGTCTAGTTCAGTTCAGTTTTTTACCTGTCAGTATCCATCTCACAGTATTGGAAGTCACTTATCCAGGAAGTCATAATAAAATTGTAGCATTCGAAGTTTTGCGTACTGATAAACAAAATAACCCACTTGAATCGGTAGATTCAAGTTGATCCGTTTCTTCGCCGACTGAACCTCATAAGTATCTTCGTCAATGGAATCCAGTTGACGAAAAAACGGAGTGTTTATCAATGCCGAGACTTCGGTATCACTACAAAATTTAACATTATGGTGCTTCAATTGGTTGGTGATGGTTTTACCATAACTAGAGTTTCCAACCTATGAGAAAATAAAGGATATGTATCAATATTTCTATTATTGATCAATACATTTTTTGACGAACTAGGAATATGATGTTTTTAGTCCATACTCCATATGAGTGTTTGATCGATTACTCAATATTTTGTCAGTACATTTGTGGTACAATCAATCGTGGACTTACGAGTTTCATAGTGTCAGCTATGATAGCCTTGCTGGGGTCAACATCACCGGCTCTTCGTGCGTTGGAAACCGCCTCTCCAAAGGATTCAAAGCAGGTTTCAGGAGTATATTCCACGACTTGATAGATTTTAGTTACAATAAGACCATGCTCCAGGTACCATTTTAGGAGGGGTGTGGCCAACAAGATCTTCTCTCCTTTCAAACTCCCAATCAGACTCCGACGCGGTCTCGGCATTATGTCGTTCTCCTCAGCAAACTTCCGCATGTACTCTCCAATATCGTCACGGCTGATTTCTGTGTTCTTGAAGATGGGGCACATCTCATTGAATTTCTCCCTCAAGGTTTCCGGGTTTCTAATGTCACACTCAACCACACCAAAGATAGTGTTGTTGATCACCGCTTGGAGAATCTGCTCCTGGGTAAGGGTCCAACATCTATCTAAGGGACGGCTGAATTCAGAGTCCAGGAAGCTTTGAAGGAGAGGAATCGTTTGCTTCATTCTTTTCCAGTCGCACTCTCTCATCTCAATTACTTGATATCCCTGGCTGCGAATGTATTGCGTGTTGGCATCGGTCTCCGCTCTCAGTTCACTCATGGGTTTCTTTCTTGTGGCGTTCATTTCTTTTCCTCGATTCAACTCACATTGGTGACCATGCCAATAGCAACCTATCGGTGAGAAAATTAAAAGAGCAAGTAAAAAAAAGGTGAGAATTATAAAAAAAAAAATAATAATAATAAAATCAATAAAAAATATAAAAAATTAAAATAAAATAAAAATAATAAAAAATAATAAAAAAGATGGATGGATGAATTAATGAATAGATGAATGAAAGAATGAATGGATGGAGGAGTTAATGAATGAATGAATGAAGGAATGAAAAAAAAAATGAATGAATGAATGAATGACTATGTATTGTAGAATGAATGAATAGATTAGCTTACCATGAAACTGAAAAACAGTACGACTTTCACTGTGAAACCCATCCACTGGTAGTCTTCGATCTCCAATTCTCTTCTCCGTGTTGTTTAGTTGTCTGATGTGGATGTTTCGTTCATTTTCTTCCCAAGCCCACCACTCATCTGCCATTCTTCGTGAACTTTCAGGTTTGAAGTTTGTTTCCACTCTTCTTCTAGTGTAGCTCCCTGTTGGCATCTCTTGCATGATGGCCCAAAGATATAAAGCATTAGCATCATAGCCAAGGATTTTCTTACATTCTTTGGCTTCCTCTCCTTTAGCACTCATTTCCACTTCTCTGATCTTGGTCTTGCCAGCTTCATGATAACGATGGAATATTATCGATGGACCCCCAGTGTTGTTTTCTTTGAAAGTGTGGTACAAATCTTTGTTCTTTTCTTCGAACAAGGCAAAATACGTGTGACGGGGGAGGGAAGAGAAGAGGTATTTCATCGTCAATCCAGGTACGGACACACCATCTTTAAACATATCAATCTTTCTCTCACGCCAAAAGGTCATCATTTTTTCAACCGCTATCACAAAGGGTTCCACATCCAGGTTGTTATACCAAATCAAGAAGTCACGGAAGTTCACCATCTGTTTATCTTTCCATACTTGCTGGCAGGAGGCATACTCGTCAGTCGTTATGTTGGTGTTTTTCAGGGTAGAGAAGAAGGCAGCATGTGGGGGAAGTTCTGTATGGTCGAGTTTTGCAATGTCATCAAGCCATTCGTACGGGAGAAAACCGGGAGTATATGTAATGACATAATATGAATGTCAAATGTTCTGTTTTAGAAAAAAATTAAGCGAGCAAGTTTGTCTGTTATGAAAATAATTGTATGAATGTCAAATGTTCTGTTTTAGAAAAAAATTAAGCGAGCAACTTTGTCTGTTATGAAAATAATTGTAGTTTTACAAAAGAAAATCAGCCACTGAACTCAGTGGCTTTAAATTTCTCTAAAATGAATTCACAGTGTCACAAAATCAGCCACTAAGTTCAGTCGCTTTAAATTTCTCTAAAATGAATTGACAGTGTCACAAAATCAGCCACTAAGTTCAGTGGCTTTAAATTTCTCTAAAATACAATGTTGAGTGTGACACAAAATCAGCCACTGAATTCAGTCGCTTTATTTTTCTCTAAAATGAATTCAGTGTCACAAAATCAGCCACTAAGTTCAGTGGCTTTAAATTTCTCTAAAATACAATGTTGAGTGTGACACAAAATCAGCCACTGAATTCAGTCGCTTTATTTTTCTCTAAAATGAATTCAGTGTCACAAAATCAGCCACTAAGTTCAGTGGCTTTAAATTTCTCTAAAATACAATGTTGAGTGTGACACAAAATCAGCTACTGAACTCAGTCGCTTTATTTTTCTCTAAAATGAATTCAGTGTCACAAAATCAGCCACTAAGTTCAGTCGCTTTAAATTTCTCTAAAACGAATTGACAGTGTCACAAAATCAGCCGCTAAGTTCAGTCGCTTTAAATTTCTCTAAAATGAATTGACAGTGTCACAAAATCAGCCACTAAGTTCAGTCGCTTTAAATTTCTCTAAAATGAATTGACAGTGTCACAAAATCAGCCGCTAAGTTCAGTCGCTTTAAATTTCTCTAAAATGAATTGACAGTGTCACAAAATCAGCCACTAAGTTCAGTCGCTTTAAATTTCTCTAAAATGAATTGACAGTGTCACAAAATCAGCCACTAAGTTCAGTCGCTTTAAATTTCTCTAAAACGAATTGACAGTGTCACAAAATCAGCCGCTAAGTTCAGTCGCTTTAAATTTCTCTAAAATGAATTGACAGTGTCACAAAATCAGCCACTAAGTTCAGTCGCTTTAAATTTCTCTAAAATGAATTGACAGTGTCACAAAATCAGCCACTAAGTTCAGTCGCTTTAAAATTTCTCTAAAACGAATTGACAGTGTCACAAAATCAGCCACTAAGTTCAGTCGCTTTAAATTTCTCTAAAATGAATTGACAGTGTCACAAAATCAGCCGCTAAGTTCAGTGGCTTTAAATTTCTCTAAAATAAATTGACAGTGTCACAAAATCAGCCGCTAAGTTCAGTGGCTTTAAATTTCTCTAAAATGAATTGACAGTGTCACAAAATCAGCCACTAAAGTTCAGTGGCTTTAAATTTCTCTAAAATACAATGTTGAGTGTGACACAAAATCAGCCGCTAAGTTCAGTGGCTTTAAATTTCTCTAAAATAAATTGACAGTGTCACAAAATCAGCCGCTAAGTTCAGTGGCTTTAAATTTCTCTAAAATGAATTGACAGTGTCACAAAATCAGCCACTAAAGTTCAGTGGCTTTAAATTTCTCTAAAATACAATGTTGAGTGTGACACAAAATCAGCCGCTAAGTTCAGTGGCTTTAAATTTCTCTAAAATACAATGTTGAGTGTGACACAAAATCAGCCACTGAACTCAGTCGCTTTATTTTTCTCTAAAATGAATTCAGTGTCACAAAATCAGCCACTAAGTTCAGTCGCTTTAAATTTCTCTAAAAGGAATTGACAGTGTCACAAAATCAGCCACTAAGTTCAGTGGCTTTAAATTTCTCTAAAATAAAATGTTGAGTGTGACACAAAATCAGCCACTGAACTCAGTCGCTTTATTTTTCTCTAAAATGAATTCAGTGTCACAAAGTCAGCCGCTAAGTTCAGTGGCTTTAAATTTCTCTAAAACGAATTGACAGTGTCACAAAATCAGCCGCTAAGTTCAGTGGCTTTAAATTTCTCTAAAATAAATTGACAGTGACACAAAATCAGCCGCTAAGTTCAGTGGCTTTAAATTTCTCTAAAATGAATTGACAGTGTCACAAAATCAGCCACTAAGTTCAGTGGCTTTAAATTTCTCTAAAATAAAATGTTGAGTGTGACACAAAATCAGCCACTGAACTCAGTCGCTTTATTTTTCTCTAAAATGAATTCAGTGTCACAAAATCAGCCGCTAAGTTCAGTCACTTTAAATTTCTCTAAAACGAAATGACAGTGTCACAAAATCAGCCACTAAGTTCAGTGGCTTTAAATTTCTGGATGGATGTTTATGCATAAATACATAAAACGATAATAATCAATAATACTAAGAAGTTAAGTTAAAATTTGGACATCCTTGCTGTTAATATCTTCTATCCAGTCATCTTCCTCTTTTGGATTGTCAAAATGAACAAGGTACCCTCTGTTTTTGTTGTAGGCAATTATTGTTCTTGAAAACCATCCTAAATATGTGATATCATCTCCTTCTGGGACTTCGTATTCCACTTTTACGCGGGTACTCAACAGTTGTTTTCCCTTTTTTTCTATATGCCTCCTTTTGACAGGGCATGTATCCTGATCATCTGCACCAAAACTTGATCGCCGCTTTCTTTTTCTTTGCTGCCGAAGAGAGTTGCGATGGTGTCTTCCAGCCGTTGTATTGTCATTGTAGGACGTTGAAACATTCAATCTTGCAGCCGTTATTTTGACTGCAAAATTTGTATCTTCTCTGTAAATATTTTCAAGTAATGACCGAAGATGACCACCCTTGTCTTTGATGGACTGACGGTTTATAGATTCCACAGGATTTGTAGTTTCTGGTCCATCCTTCCATTCCTGCTCTTCAATCTGTGTGAAGGCGGAGGTGAACATACGCAAGTGATTTTCCCTAGTCCACCACTTGACCCAGTGTGTCAACGTTTTCCAGCTTGAAGTATCCGTACATTTGAGACGTAAAGGGATATCATCAAGGTAGTGATCATTACTATTGAGGGACTTTTGGCCACAAAGTATGTTGAAAATGGAAAGAACGTCTTCTTTACTGTCCAGGGTACAGGTCTTTCTTGCAAGTTTCTCAAATAAATCGGTTACCTCCTTATTTTGCGAAACCATTTTTGAGACCCTTTGAACGGAACGCATCCAGTGTACTTTACACCCTCTTAAGATTTTATTGGCTACGACTTCTCCTATTGCCTCTCTGAAGCCATTTGCTTGGGCATCGTCAAAATCTACAAGTATTTCCTTCAAATTTCTGCCATTCTGAAAATCAGGGTGCCGCTTTGTTACGTAATCGAACACTGTTTTTATTGAAGTTGCATATGATTTACCATCTTGTCTATTACAGAGAACTCTAGCTACAGCATGATACTGCAATAATTCCTCGTTAAAGGTCACCATGTTCAGTAGGTAAGGAAACGAAGAGTTTCCAGTATACGTAATGTCTACAAAAATATGAGTGGTTTTGCTGAGCTGTTCTTCTTGAAATGGTGCCATGAAGAATGCATGGTTATGTGATGGGGGAAAAATATATTCCACACCTTTCATTTTATAGTCCCCAACCAAGTCGTTAACACGTTTGGTAATTTCTTCATCGCATTCGCCCTGATGTTTTTCTACCTGTTTCCTTACTTGTGCAAAGTCAATAATACTGACAAATGATCTTACTTCAGGGGAGTTCACTACACATGAATCTTCAATGCCAATTTTGCGTTGGCGTCTAATACGGTCCAGGTTACTTGCTGCAGCACATGCCTCACCTGGCATGTATGTCATGCCATATCCTTTCTGAATGTCTTTGGCCGTACAACTGATATTTTCTTGAACAGCTTTATTAATGTCCTCTCTCACCTTGCAAGTGAGTTTGTGAGGAGCAGGGCGCTCATGATCATGTTTTTGTCCAGTAATGCCAACCCATCTCCTACCGTCGTCATTTACTGGCCAAATGTAAACCAGGTTAGCTGGACAATGCCCGCTGGCCTTAAGAGGATAGTTAGTGCTATGTCTAGGACACTTATTCTTTTTTTGCCTATTTGATACTACATAATCACATTCTGAGGCAGTACATGCCTTAACTCCTTCTTCGTACATTCACCTTCGTTTTAATGCCATCTATAGCGATTTCGTGTTGCTGTGTTTGAGTTCCACGTTTAGACAACTGATTGTCTTCGTACATATAATGTACTCTTTGCCTCGCTGCGAATGACTCTTTTTTATAATCAGAGCAATAAAAAAGCTTTTCCGAATAGGCCATATGCACTAACGGGTCACGTGACCCAACTTTCTCAAATCAAGCAGCAGTGTCAAAATGAACTCTAGAAATGAAAAGAGCAGCTCGATATTAGTAAAAAGGCGAAATTTCAGCTTATAATGTTTAACACAGCAGAAATGGCATGAAATATAAAATTGCAAATTTTATTAAGATTCGTATGGAAAAATGTGCTGGATGGCAAAAAATGCCATCCAATGCATTTTCCAAACAAATTATTAGAAAACACTCGATTTTATATTTCATGTCATTTCTCCTGTGTCAGACGTTATGACCTGAAATTTCGCCTTCTTACTAATATCGAGCTGCTCTTTTCATTTCTGGAGTTCATTTTGACACTGCTGCTTGATTTGAGAAAGTTGGGTCACGTGACCCGTTAGTGCATATGGCCTATTGTCACCGAAACCAGGAAATTCATATTCGTCACGCTTTGTGATGGTTGTCCAATTCGTTTTGTTTCTCAAAAGCTCTTTGATTTTTGGGATTATGTGGCATCCTCTGTTTTTCCTCCTGATAGGCTTCTTGGTGCTCTGTTTGGCATTCTCTTTGATTTCAAAGGGATTGATGATTGGACTCAGAGTTAATATTTTGCGAGGATTATCGATAAATTCTCGGCCGTTGCTTGTGAGACAATACAACCTGTAGGTTCTTGTAAAATTTGAAGCCCTTATAAACTTGAAATTTATTTGTATAATGTCATGATGAATACATTGTCTGAGGATCCTCTC
This sequence comes from Actinostola sp. cb2023, assembly GCA_033675265.1. Classification (NCBI taxonomy): domain Eukaryota; kingdom Metazoa; phylum Cnidaria; class Anthozoa; order Actiniaria; family Actinostolidae; genus Actinostola; species Actinostola sp. cb2023. The sequence goes on along the minus strand of JAUJYZ010000746.1, from coordinate 87,446 downwards.
CCACGTTTGCTGGTCATACATCTTGCTGTCCATCGTTAGACCTTTACCATATGTCTCAGACTCCTCTATGATACTTTGGATTTCTTCACCGGCCAGCCAGTCCTGTTTAGAGCCCCTCAGCCAAGATATTACTTTAGCTTCAGGGACACCATCCTTGAATTGCAAACATTGTTTTAATTCTTCTAAGGCTTTGGCTAACAGAAGGGCTAAAGGACGAATGTTACAATTTCTTTCAGCTTCCTCGTCACAGCAGGTACAGCAGTCTCCTTTTGCAACTATTTCAGGAGAATCGAGAGTCTCTCCAAAATAATCGAGTACACCCTCTCGTAAACACCTACCAGTATACAGTGAGTAAATCCACTTCCAGCAAGTGAAATAGTTGTGGATTATTTTCTTAGATTCTTCGTCGGTGCACTGTTTTGTCCAGTATCCTAATCGCTGATCGTCCTTGTACTCTGCCAAATTCTTGCACAAGGACACTCAGATTCCTCATACAACCAACACGAAATACCAATTGAACATGGGGATTATGAGTTCCTACTTCATAGGATTCCGTTGCGACCAGAACTTGAATTTCCTTATCATGAAACTTTTGCGCAGTTTCAGATTTTTCGGAATGAGACATACCCTGTCCAAAAAATGGAGTTGCATCATCTATGCCAGTCTCGATCAAACTTGCTGCCATTTCTTTGACTTCGATTTTAAAATCCATATATACAATAGCATGGTCATCGATGATTTGTTTCTGTATCTCAGATGCCAGCTTCGACCAGGGTGTCGATACGATTTTAGAGTTTTCACCTTTCATCTTTTTGTGTTCATATTTTAGAATGTTAAACTTTATGTTCTTCCTATTGACCGTTCCCTTTATGACTATTGGTTTGTTCAGAAAACCGCATATGGTTTTGAGAGATTCTTCACTCAGAGTGGCTGTTAGAGCCATAACTGGGATGTCAAAAAACAATGACTTGATCTCTTTGATCAGATCGTAGCATGATCGAAATGCCGAATTGCGATCATGCATGAACTTCGTCGAACACGATAAGTTTTATTTTTTCCTTGTTGTTTATGAAATAACTCACCATCTTTTCAAAATATTCAGGAGTCATGTAGGCCATACGTGGTAACACCTCATCTGTACCGCCAAATAATCTGCTCTCATTTTCACGGCAAAGATCGCCAGCACATCGCCCCAACTTTACAGCATCAATACCCTTCGAGTGCAGGTACCCCACTTGAGACTCTATCAAAGAAATAGTCGGACTTATGACCAGCGTTACCTTTTTCTTTTTCGAATAGTGATGGCACTTGAAAGCACATGCTCTTTCCACTACCTGTTCCCTGTATGACGATGACATCTTCATTGCTTTCAACGGCTTTTATTGCTTTCATTTGAAAGGGGTGAAAGTTGGAATATCCAAACTTAGTCAGATGCCCTCTCCATATTATTTCTTTGTCTTCTTCTGTCCTTTTGTCTCCAGAGTGGTTGACTTTCTTATTTTCTTCTATTCTCTGGTCGCTGGCGTCTGTGACTTTCTCTTTTTCTTCTATTTCCTGGTCAACGAAGTGATTGCCTTGCTCTTTTTCGGCTGTTCTTATCTCGGGGGGAGGTGTGTTACCATGAGAGAAAGCAGGCATACTGTGTCCCGACATTGCCTCCATTAGCTCCTCATCACTTTCCAAAGTAGTATTAAGTTCCTGGGAAAACGTGCATGGTTTCTTCTTATTCAAAAGAGTAATAGCTTGAGGATTTGCACCCACGTTCGATGACATCAAACGGCTCTTTATCCAATTAGCAAGTGTTTTACTTGCACTGTTGATGTCATTGGACTCGTATTTCATTTGGATAACAGCTCCATTACCATTGCCGTCTACAGTCGTAGGGATGCAGTGCGTGTCGACAATAATGAAACAATTTTGTTGTGGTTCAATATTAATACAAGGGAGGCAACACAAGCAGAAAGAAAATGGTTGGCAGGTGTACACTGAAAATGCAGGTCTACAGTCATGTAAATGTTTTAATCCTGTAAGCAGCGCTTCCTCGCCGTCATTAGAGTTTACGCCTTTATAGCTGTTCATTAAGGCTGTCGTGTCATACGTTTCGCAAAGACCTGCGGTACGTAATATAGTAAGAGCCTCTTCGACACTGAAGTAAGAAGATACATCCCGTATTTCGTTAATAACCTTTGGAATATTCGAAAGAAATCTTTCGGTGACTTCTTTTATTTCTTGTGACGCATCGAAAATATATATTTCAGATCCTTTACCCTCTAACCAATCAGCGAGTGCAACAGAAAAAAATGTGCATCCATTGGATCCATCGAATTTCTTAGCGTGCTTTTCCATGTCTCCTTGAAGTTCACTTGGCATTGCACTACCAGCCTCTACGAAGGAAGCAGCTATGTCGCCAACGGTTTCCAGTACAGTACCCTGATGCATTCTCAAATTTGTTATTTTAATTCCTGTGCAACCTTTTGCAGAATTATCCTTTACATCGAAGTTTCCTTTTGAGGCACGAGAAACACTTTCAGTATGTTTCGTAATTTCATCATTAGCAAGTAAGTCTTTCATATTTTTCAACACTTGAGTTATTTCTTTAAAATTTGGCCTTTCGGTAGGATTTTCATGCCAGCAACGTTTTATCAAACATAAAAGACTTGACAGAATAGCAGATTGAAGTCCCTCAACCTCTTCAGGTAAAGTAGGCCGTCTTCCTATCATTACGTTGGAGAGAATGCACAGCGGTTTACAATCTTTTTCCCATGGATTACTCCTCGAAGGACAAAGAAGTTCAACTAAGAGCATAGCATAACTATACACGTCCGATCGTGTGGTGGGTTTCTCTCCTCTCAAAACTTCAGGAGCTGTAAAAGGGACTGTCCCACCTATGGTTTTCTGGGGATCATGAGAAGAGACTTGCGTGAACATATAATCTTTGTGTTCTGCTCTGGATTCTCCGAAATCACCTATTTTAACGATCCATTCACTCTTATCATCACTACCGAGAAATACGTTGGCCGCTTTTAAATCACAATGTATGCATTCCACATCATTAAGATATGAAAGCCCCTTGGCGGTTTCCAAAGCCACGTGTAGTCGGACTTGCCAAGGTACGTCATCTTCAAGTTCATCTAGTAAGTCCCTTACGCTATTGAAGGATATATTTTCTTCACCAACAGAGATTTTCTTTCCTAGATACTCTGTCACCAACGTGGAAGTTCCAGCTATGCGGCCATAATAAGCAAGTACATTAGGATGACGTAGAGCTTGCAAAATCTTTGCCTCCTTATCGACTTTCTTTTGAATGCGTCGCGTCATTTGTAAGACGAACTCCTTCACTGCTACCGGGAGCTGATTTCCGCTCATATCCGTATAAACTCCTTTGTATATCCGGGCTGTTGCCCCACTGGCAAAATTGTTCCTTTCATAAGACACTTGCTCAGGCGTCAAAAGACTCTCCACTTCTCCACCGGCACAAAAAGGCTTATAGTTTTCGTTTTCGTTGCAACCTTAAAAATAGGGGATGAAACTAAATGTTTTCTATTGATTCTTCATGAAAGAAACAACTATAATAAGTGCGATTAAAACGGCTAGCCCAGGAAAGCTCTAAAATTTCTCTAATTAAGAAACGAACGCCATCACAAGAAAATATAGATCAGTTTCAGAACTGAGAGCAACCGCAATCATGATTTCTCGTTTGTATCATTTTGTATCATTACCATGCCAAGCCCTTTTTGCTTTTTTGGTTGTACTCAAGTACGAGATTCGGAATATTATGTTTGTATATACGTTTGTTCCTGTTAAATCTAAATATTAATTAATATAAAAGTAATGCAGTAATGAGTTGGCAATTCAAAAAGGCTTTGGAAATATTAAAAAAATCAAAAAATCATTGAGCGAAGTTCGGATTCCTTAGGTTCACAGGTTCCCGGGATTTCAGTTTAACGTAATTTTTTATATTTCACTGGATTATGTTTTGTAAAATAAGTACACTTACCAGAATTGTTCTTTTTGTACTCCCAAAGTCCGATAGGTACCATCGAGGCCCTAAAGGCTCCAGGTATAGAGTCGTTGTATGGCAAAACACGACAAGTCTTGCGTGTTTTATTCGCAACATTGTTGTAAGTGGGTGGAAAGAGTTTGTTCATCCACCTTGCAAACTTCATTACTTCTTCTTCATCATCTTCATCTTGAATGCATAGAAATGAGCTACACGGCTGTATATTATATTTTTGTTTGGAGATCTATAGTAGAAACAACAGATTAAATACTGTGGAATGATGGTAGATCGTGATTAAATACTCCATTTTATTATACATACATACATATAGTTTATTTAAACACGGTAAAATCATCAGTAACATAACAATATAAGTAGTGATATACAAATAAAAATTAAAAATATATGCGTACTATTACTGCATACTGATTTACATGATTGCCGTGTGGGAATCTGATGTTCAGAGTATTCGGTTTATTTCCCTTTTAAATTGCCCAATAGAGTCAATATTTCTGATCCGCGATGGTAAGTTATTCCATATTTGAGCCCCACTGTAGCTAAAACTACGTTTTCGATAATTTGTGTGTGGCTTGGGCATTGCACGTTTTCTGTCAGAATTTCTAAGATTATATTCTGTGCTACGAGGAATGAACATTTCGTGTAGGTACGTTGGGGTTAGTTGGTGGAGGGATTTAAACATCATGAGAGCTTTTTGTTTTTGCCGGCGTTTGTCTAGTGGGACCCAGTTCAGCTTTTCAAGGAGAGACTTGGAACTGGCGTAGTAACTGGCTCTCAATATAACTCTAGCTGCGCGATTTTGGAGTTTCTGTAACTTATCGCTTAATTTATTGCTTAATCCATCCCACACACTACTACAGTAGTCAAAATGGGGCTGGATTAATGCATTATAAATTTGTACAGCTGTGGTTGTTGAAATAAAGGGCCTCATCCTTCTGAGGGCACCTATGCCCGACGAGACCTTTTTGCACAGGTCATTTATGTGGTTGGACCAAGAGAGTCGATCATCAATGACCACGCCTAGGGACTTGGAGTGATCGACTCTCTTGATGGATTTGCTCTCAATTTCAACGTTAATATTGTAATTATTTGCTTCAGCACTAAGTTTCTGCCGTGAGCCCATTATCATAAACTCGGTTTTTGCAATATTTAGGCTTAGCCTATTTGCTTTCAACCAGCAATTAAGGTTTATGAGCTCAGAGTTGATAACTGGCTCAAGCTCATGCAGGTTTCTACCAGAGACACTAATGTTGGTATCATCAGCGAACATCTTAGCAGAGGCAGTGTCGAGGCAGTTTGGCAGGTCATTTATGTATGTTAAGAAGAGTAAGGGTCCAAGTATACTCCCTTGAGGGACCCCACAATAGGCAGCCGTTAACATTACATTTTTGATTTCGATTACTCAAATAGGAGCTGAACCATTTCAGTGCATTCAGATCAACCCCATAGTTGGCAAGTTTTTGCAGCACTATTTGATGGTCTATCGTGTCGAAGGCCTTTCTGAGATCAATAAAGATAACTCCATTTATAAGGCCATTGTCAATGTTAACTGACCAGTTGTTGGTAGCATCAAGAAGTGTTGTGAGGGTACTATGGAGTGATCGAAAACCTGATTGGCACTTAGTTAATAATTTGTTTTCGTTAAGGTAGTCGTATAACTGTTGATAAACAATTTTTTCTAAAACCTTTGAGACAATGGGAATAACCGATATTGGGCGGTAATTGTTTAGATCGGACTTTACGCCTTTTTTAAAAATTGGAGTTACTCTAGCCAAATACCGGTATGGATTGATTTCTTAAAGATACCAGTTAGTGTAGGCCCTACAATATCGGCAACCATTTTTAATAATTGACATGGAATTTTGTCTAAGCCCGTCGCTTTTTTCTCGTCAATCTGGCTCAGTAGTTTATAAACTGTGCTCTCATTGGGAGCTTTTAAAGTGAATATCGTGTCAGTGGACTTAAGATAGCATTCCGGGTCGATATTTGTTGGGGGTATTTCACTTGCTAGATTAGGGCCAATATTTGTGAAGTAATGATTAAAGGCCTCCGCCATTTCACTGGGGGATTCGATAACTTCATCATCTATTTTAATTTGTTGGACATTTCGTTTTCCACATTTGCGTGAGCTTAATTCATTTATAAGCGCCCAGGTTTTGCGAGGGTTCGCTTTATTATTATCTAAGTTAATTGTAAAGTACTCTTTTTTTGCAAGTCTAATTGCGTTATTTGTCTCATTTCTCGCGTGTTTGTAATGTTGCCAAGACTCTGTATCATTCATAGTATTTGCTCTTTTCTTTAAATAATCTCGCCTGTGTATCTTGCCCAACAACTCATTTGAAATCCATGGGGAATTCTTTTTACTCACTCGTTTTCTCTTGAGTGGTGCGTGTTTATCAATGGTTTCCATTAATAGATCTTTCCAAACAACCCACATACAGTCGGGGTCTATTTGGTCATTTACTCGTTCCCATGGTTGTTGAGCAAGGTCATGCAAAAAAATTGTTTTGTTAAAGTTTTTAAATTGGCGAGTTTCGATGACCCAGGCGCCCGAACGCTCGTAGTGCATTTTACGAGTCATGTATACTAGCGAATGATCGCTGATCCCAAGGTGCAAAACACCCGAATTCACGATTTTTTCAGGTGTATTTGTTAGGCAGAGATCAATCAAGGTTCGTGAAGTGGGGGTTACCCTTGTTGGATCTGAAATCATCTGGCTAAGTCCGTAAATGTCCAACAAACTTGATAATGTTAATTTATTGTGGCTAATACTTGTTGGAAGTAAGTCAACATTCAGGTCCCCGAGTAAGTAAAGCTCCTTGGCTTCAGCGTCAATTTTGTCGATTAGTTTCTCAAATGCGTGAAAAGTATTCGCAGGAGAACTCGGAGGTCTATACCATGTGCTTACAAGAAACGACTTAGAACGTGGCTTGGTAATTTCTACAGTAAGGCATTCAAGCTGCTCATCATATAAATCACTTCGGATTAGGTAGTTTAGATTATTTCGTAAATATATACAGACGCCGCCACCTGAACGACCATTCATACTGCGGTCGTTTCGTGTGATTTCGAAACCCGACAGTTGGATCTCGTTGTCATTAATGTCGGAGTCTAATTTTGTTTCATTTATTGCGAGAATATCAATTTTAGAATTGCTCATAAAAATCCGTAGCTCATCGATGTGTGCTAATAGACTGTTAATATTTAATACTGCAATTACCAAACCACGACCTGTTACATTATTATCTAATACCTTACCCTGTAGGGGGGATTCCTGTTCACTCCTCAGTAACACCGGAACATCAGATTCCCAGGCGGCAAAATCCTACTCCCTTAACTCCCCTTTGATAAAAGAAATAAAGTTACTAGCAAGTAGAGATGTGCCAGTTTTGTTTAGGTGCAGTCCGCTGCGGTTAAGGTATCGTTCTGTGTCGATATTCGAATGGTCGATGTAGTCCCAGTCTTGCTGCCGGCAGAATTGCCGGAGTACCTTGTTTGCGGCTTGAGCGTCTTTGTTCAAGTCATCGTCATCTGATCGGCATATGAGGCCTGATATCGCTAGATCAATCTCAGGATGGTCGTATATTGATATAAATACTGAGATTAATTACTCACTAAAATTCCGTGTATTAAATTTTCGCTCGCTCACTATTGTTAGCCAATCAGATGCCGCGTATCGTTTCTTCACGTGTGAGAAAAACGATATGTCCAATCAGAAGCAGCGTATCATGTTTTTTCACGTGTGAGAAAAATGATACGACGTCCAATCAGAGGCCGCGTGTAGTTTTCCTCTAGCATTCAATTGGCTTTTTCAGCGAAAAGAAGCTGGCTCGTTTGCTCATTAGTGTTGTGACTGAAAAATATTTCAAAGCTTTTCTATCTCTCAAAGGATATTAAACAATTATGACTGAAACTCGTTTTGTTCAACTTGAGACTTCACACGAAGAATATGTGGACAGCTTGGAAAATTAACAAAAACTCGAAAGAGCGAAAAGGGATGTAAACCGGGCTCTTCGACGACTGGGGAGTTTTGGGCTTGTCGACTGCATATAAACAACAACGAACAACAAACAACATGAATGAAATTGACTAACGGTATAACGATAGCTTATTACATCAGACCATTATGTTGATCTCAAAAATTATATTTATAGTAACACGCGTACTTATGCACTAGTCAATTGTAACCCCACCCACCCCACCTCGGGGAATGGTGGGGGAAACGTGGGGCATTTTTTTTTTGTATAGGCTAGATCTTTGGCCCGACTAGAGAGGGGATTTTATCCACATAGTTCACCTCAAAAATATCAAATAATAATTCAAGATGGGGGGGGGGGGGGGCTAAAACCAGTTATGGCTCCATCGAAAATCCATGTCCCCACCTTTCGCCGAGATTGGGGGGGGGGTGGGGGGGGGGGTGTAGGTGGTTAAAGCGAAAAACGCAAGCAGTATATCTCATTCCGAGCCATGCAGGTAATTTTGACTATTGTCTACCTTGTTTTTCGTTCAAAACCGAAATACAATTTGTAAATACAAAATAAACTTTCCAAGGCTATGTTATAAAGTTTTCGAGGATTTTTTTTCCTAAAAAGGCGGCGAAAGAAGGCGATTGAAATCAGGCTAAACTGAATTAACAGCCGAATCAGTTTGCTCAATGTTTTCTCAAAAATTGTTACCCTTTGGCTTTAGAAGCGACTTTTATGTATGATGCTGTATCACACACAAGAAACCAAAATAAAGTTTCGGAAGTGAAAAAAAACCACAAGAACTAGTATGAAGATTTTAGAAAAACAAACAGCCAGAAAACCTTCAGGTTACGTTTCCATAGCGACCATTTGGGCAGCGAGGTTTGCATGTTTACAATCGATTTACAATATTACTTCAAAAACAAATTTCACTCATTATAACTCAAATTGTTGATAGATTTCCAATTGTAGTTGAAAAAACCTGTTTTGTCTTCTCCTCATCAGTGAACCAACTAAAGAGAGAGTTAATTTTCATTCAGAATCACTCGCAATCCGTACACTATAAAGCTAAAACTAGCAATTTCATTGGTAAATCATAAAAGATTCCATTCAGACCAGGCCTAAGACTATAAGTTGAAAACTGCACCCATTGATATCGAAGAAGTACTAAATTCAATCCATATGCTCTGGATATGAATTAAGATTCAGTGAATTGTCAGAGACTTCATTGCATTGAGTACTTCCCCAAGATTTTGACTGCGATTTAGGTAACGAGGCCGGCAACGATCCTCTTTGGATAAATTCCTTGCAATTGGTGTCAATCTGATTCTTTACCAATGAACGTTGATGCCTTTTACCTTCAAAGTGAGTCAAAGAACTCACATCAGATGCCATCTATGAAAAATAAGTGGCAGTATAGATTAGGACTGACGGTATTCAACAAAACTGCTGTTATGTCAGATGCTGTTATAAAATAAAGACAACAGATCTTACCTGGACTTTACAAATTGTGCAATGCTTCCATTGCAAGCGATCTTCAAAGGCCTATATTGTTTGAATGGAAAGATTAAGTTGATCGAGGCATTACAGAAAATTCATTGAATTCTCTTTCCTTACTTTGGAGTGGTCCTCTCCTAGGAACACCAAGCCATGAATAGATTGGAAATCCATTTCAAACAACGCAAGACTTCAGCGATCAAAATATAAGTTACTAACAGCTTCGTATCTCAATCCGCCACGAATTTACCTTTTGGTCGAGGGTAGAGAGTACCAAGTCGAGGGTCGAGGGTACTATGTCGAGGGTCGAGGGGTACCGAGTGGAGGGTAGGAAAAAAATTACAGAATAGGTTGAATGCCGAAATCATCGCAGTTATTCAGTACGTATGAAAGCCGGCGTTGTTCTGGAGAGTCCAACAATATTGGATTGAAAAGCATTTGTTCCTAGCTAAAGCACGTACAACCAATACTTTTAAACGCCCGGCCGATCATGTACATTAGAACACAGGCAAAATGTTGTTGTAAAAGATCGTTGGAAACTGAGTTTTAGATTCATTCCAATTTAATACAACTTTTTGAGCTCAATAATGAAGAGACAAACAAAGTAAAAGAGCATTGAGATATTCTGGCAATTATTATTTCAATATGTTGTCACGTAGATGTATTTAATTTTTTTTTTTCCTTCTCGACATAGTACCCTTGACATATAGTACCCTCGACGTAGTACCCTCGACATAGTACCCTCGACCGTCGACATAGTACCCTCGTCGACCCTCGACCAAAAAGTAAACCGGCTCCGTTGCCGTTGCCACTGGACTTCTTCTGTTACGTAGGCTTGGATAACACAGGACATTGATGTTAGAGAAATTTAAAACCACTGAACCGCTTAGCGGCTGATTTTGTGTCACTGTGCATGAATTCATTTTAGAGAAAAATAAAGCGACTGAGTTCAGTGGCTGATTTTGTGTCACTGTCAACATTTTGTTTTAGAGAAATTTAAAGCCACTGAACTTAGCAGCTGATTTTGTGACACTGTCAATTCATTTTAGAGAAATTTAAAGCCACTGAACTTAGCAGCTGATTTTGTGACACTGTCAATTCATTTTAGAGAAATTTAAAGCCACTGAACTTAGTGGCTGATTTTGTGACACTGTCAATTCATTTTAGAGAAATTTAAAGCCACTGAACTTAGTGGCTGATTTTGTGACACTGTCAATTCATTTTAGAGAAATTTAAAGCGACTGAACTTAGCGGCTGATTTTGTGACACTGTCAATTTATTTTAGAGAAATTTAAAGCCACTGAACTTAGCGGCTGATTTTGTGACACTGTCAATTTATTTTAGAGAAATTTAAAGCGACTGAACTTAATAGTGGCTGATTTTGTGACACTGTGCATGAATTCATTTTAGAGAAAAATAAAGCGACTGAGTTCAGTGGCTGATTTTGTGTCACTGTCAACATTTTATATTAGAGAAATTTAAAGCGATCGACTGAACTTAGTGGCTGATTTTGTGTCACTGTCAACATTTTATATTAGAGAAATTTAAAGCGATCGACTGAACTTAGTGGCTGATTTTGTGTCACTGTTAATTCATTTTAGAGAAATTTAAAGCCACTGAACTTAGTGGCTGATTTTGTGTCACTGTTAATTCATTTTAGAGAAATTTAAAGCCACTGAACTTAGTGGCTGATTTTGTGACTCTCTGTCAACATTTTATTTTAGAGAAATTTAAAGCGACTGAACTTAGTGGCTGATTTTCATGTCGTAAAAGAAAACAAAAGGACATATCGGTGCTAATTTTTTCTAAATATAGAAAGGGATACTGTCATAATATGCAAGTGTCAAACTCCCCGAGAAAACCTTTACTTGCTTGACATTCGTAGGCCTTCAAGAACTGGTCGTGGTCGAAACCTATATGGGAGGAGGAATTCTTTGACCATGTTAAGATCATACCGCCCGTTGTTGAAACCAAGCACAGGGAGTTCTTGTAAATAAACCTCAAGCTTTTCCTTTAAACAACCAAGAAGTAATAATGAGATGTAGTAATTTATCTTCAGTGAACGATTGCATGAAAGCAAGAAAGCAAGCAAGCAAGCAAGCAAGCAAGCAAGCAAGCAAGCAAGCAAGCAAGCAAGCAAGCAAGCAAGCAAGCAAGCAAGCAAGCAAGCAAGCAAGCAAGCAAGCAAGCAAGCAAGCAAGCAAGCAAGCAAGCAAGCAAGCAAGCAAGCAAGCAAGCAAGCAAGCAAGCAAGCAAGCAAGCAAGCAAGCAAGCAAGCAAGCAAGCAAGCAAGCAAGAAAGCAAGGAAAGAAAGAAAGCAAGGAAAGAAAGAAAGCAAGGAAAGAAAGAAAGCAAGGAAAGAAAGAAAGAAAGGAAAGAAAGAAAGAAAGAAAGAAAGAAAGAAAGAAAGAAAGAAAGAAAGAAAGAAAGAAAGAAAGAAAGAAAGAAAGAAAGAAAGGAAGGAAGGAAGGAAGGAAGGAAGGAAGGAAAGAAGGAAGGAAGGAAGGAAGGAAGGAAGGAAGGAAGGAAGGAAGGAAGGAAGGAAGGAAGGAAGGAAGGAAGGAAGGAAGGAAGGAAGGAAGGAAGGAAGGAAGGAAGGAAGGAAGGAAGGAAGGAAGGAAGGAAGGAAGGAAGGAAGGAAGGAAGGAAGGAAAAAAAAAAGAAAGAAAGAAAGAAAGAAAGAAAGAAAGAAAGAAAAAGAAAGAAAAAAAGAAACGAGACACACACACACACACACTCACCCACTCACAGAGTAGAATTAGAATTTAAGACAAATTAGAGGGAAAAAAAAAATGAATGAAAATTGTACAAAATAAATAAATCATAGAATAATAATGATATGTTTACCTTTAGTTTAACCAGTGGATGAGGTTTCTTTTTCTCTTGTTCTTCTGTTTCTTCGTGACGTTCTTCCTCTACTCTTTCTTCTTGTATTTCGTCCAAGTCTCTATTCAGTGCTCGATAAAACCCAGGTCCTTCTTCTTCTGTTTCCTCCCCATCGTCAAGAAACGCTCGGTCTTCATCGTTTTCAGATTCTATTTCCGCTTCTTCATCGTCACTCATCATCACATCAATACCACGATCGTTTTGCTCGCTTTCTTCTTGTAACCCAACCAACAATTCCACCATCTCTTGCATGTTATCTTGTTCTCCAATCTGTTCGTCAATGGAGGCGAAGATTCCTTCAAAGTCGTTTAATAACAAACGATAACTCTCTCGACTTACTTGGACTAGATAGTCCACAAACTGTTTGATAAAGGCATGAGAGTTACCATTTGTTATGAAACACTTCGGTTCTTTGGAACCAGGCACATTGGAACAGACGCTGAAGCTTAGTGGTACGTGCTTGTTCACCCATGTTAACTTGGTGGTATTCTCAGGTAGATCTGACTTGTCCAACATACTTTCGAAGTCAAACGTGGCAAAGTACTTGAAGTAGCGTAACTCGTCGGGAACCTGGATTCCTTCGTCTGCCAGCTGTTCGAAGATGGTCGGTGGTATAACGTACGCAGCCCCAGGAAATCGTAGGCGAGTCTTGGGTTCACACTTGAGTTCGTGTCGGTTGAGTCTAAACCCATTCTTCCAGTACTTCCCACACTTGGAACACTGGTAGGACTTGGAATATCGGGTCAGACTTTTGATGTAGGAGAAGTGGTACTTGTAGAGATTGAGGTAGAGGGTACTTGTATAGTGGCGATGGGATCGTTGCACCAGGCGAGCTATAATTTCTGGTCGGTCTAAGTCTTCCGCTTCATCTTCATCAGAGTTATCAGGCTCGAGAGAGTAAACGGCAATATTGATTTCGTACAGCTTCTCAAGTTCGCTGAGCTCTTCTAGTTTGATCCCTTGAAAGATCCCGGCTTCTTGAGGAAATCTTTCAAGATACCTGAAGCACAATTAAAATAATAAATGAATGAATGGAACTAAATGAAAAATAAATAAATGAATAAAAATAAATAAATGAATAAAAATAAATAAATGAATAAAATAAAAAAAATGAATAAAATAAAAAGTAAATGAATAAAAATAAATAAATAAATGAATAAGTAAATGAAAAAATAAATAAATAAATGAATAAAAATGAATAAAAATAAATAAATGAATAAAAATAAATAAATGAATAAATAAAAAATTAAATGAATAAAAATAAATAAATAAGTAAATGAAAAAAAAAAAAAGGAAATGAAGAAAAATAAATAAATGAATAAAAAAAAGTAAATGAATAAAAATAAATGAATAAAAATAAATAAATGAAAGAAAATGAATGAAAACAAATGAATGTGAAAATAAATACATTCTCCCTGATCTCAATCTTATACTTGAAAAGTAGAGATGTTCACCATTAAACTCCAATTCAAGAAAACCTCAACTCTTCTAGGGTAATGTCAACTATTTTAATGAGAACTAACCTTTCAAAATAGTGCTTAGTATCCCTTTCTAGGTTTTTTAGATGACAACCGTTGTGGAGGGCAAGGCAGCGAAAGAAACACAACTGATCACGGTAGGGCTGACCAGATCTTTCGTGACAGTCCAATGATATGATACCTCTGTTGTTCAGGATATAGTGCGGGAGGAGCACTGATCTGCCAATGGGATGTCCACGAATCTTGGACACGTAAAAGCAGACATTGGTTACGACATCCACGATCCACTTAGAGTTGGGGCGTTGCTGCTTGACCCATTCTGTGATATCTAAGTTATGGATGGCATCTACAACTTGCTACAGTTCGTTTGCGTTGTTCATTAAGAAAGGTTGGTCAAACACTCGGTTATTGTTGGCTGAGGCGTGGTAATACTGGAGATCACCAGTCTGCGTGTTGCGCAGAATAAAACCAAACGACAGATTCAATCTAAACACAGTAGACTGGTCAGCCAAAATTTGGTCCAGGAATTGTTGGAATACATGGCGTTCGTAGGACTCGAGGCGAAAGTTATACCAGTCTTGTATTCGATTCCTGCGGCTCTGTCTCGTCCTTATCTCCCACCAATGCTCTCGTACAATATTTCGCACAGAGGGTTCATCGTTAGGGATGTAGACATTCGTTGATATCACAAGAGGATCAGACTCCCAACTGCTACTCGCTGCTGCATTATTAACTTCCTTAGTGTTGGGAGTGGTTTTAGACTTCTTTGGTGCGGTTTCCTCTAAAATGTAAAGAGAGTAAATCATTCAGTCGTCGAATTGGACATGGAATCTTACACATGTAGAAAGAAAGAAAAAATATATAAAAGTCTTAGAGATATTAAGCTTACCCTGATGATCGTTTTGTGGTCTTTTTCGAATCTGCTTAGTTGATTGTGACGCCCCATGCGGATGAGCAGACTTGATGTGGGCTCTGAAGAGATCCACATTTCTAAAAACTTCTCCACAGGCGTTGCACTTGAACTCGCGTTCCACAGCTCTCTTTTCATGAACTTTTTGGTGTTTCTTTAGATAGTCCAGGCGATTGAATGTCTTATCACAAAGGTTACACTTGTGTACTGGAGCTTTGTCGTGGATTTTCAAGTGGCGTTTCAAGATGTCCTTTCTTGCAAAGATTTTTTCACAGGTCTTACACTGAAATCGCGTCCGCTTGGGTGAAGGTTCCTACAAATAGAGAACGGAAGAAAATAAATAACACCATCAAATACAGCATGGCATATATGAGTAGTAGGAAAGTAAGAGTTCTACGCCACCTTGGGTTGGGTATGGTGGGGTATGCATCACCTTGTGTGGGGTATGGGTGAGTCAGGTCTATTTCTAAAACGTAGTTCTATTTTGGGACACCGATAACGTCATCGAGGGTGTTATAAAACCTAGGGTGTAAGGCATCAGAAATCAAATCATTTCAACCCTCCAACCAAACGTACATTTATTAAAGAATCAAACTATGAATCCCAACACATTAGCGGAAAAGCTCTACATTTCAACGTTTGCGGTTGAAGTTTCCCAACAACTCATCCGAATTGATATGGAACGGTGTTGTGGGTGCAAACAGAATAAAACAATGGAATGCCTCATGCTGTCAGAAGAGGAAAAGATAGATTTTCACTTTGATCATGCTCTACAGTCTGTAAACCATGAAAATGCTAATACAAAAGTCTTGTACTGTATGAGCCCATTTGAACTCACAGCTAAAACCAAAACTGGGTTGTACTCTTGGTTGAACAATAACCCACTCCTATCAAGACATGATCTTCGTCGCAAGATTAAAGAAACAGTTAAAATTATACGCATGTACTAATTAAGAAAAACGAAAATAAATTCAATTCAACAAATTCGCCTGTGATTCATTTTTAATCATAGAAAAAAGGTTTTAATGTTCTTCACACAAGTCAATTTAGCTAATCCATTTTTATATATTTACATGTTGTTACATCGTTGAAAGGTTGAAAGAGTAGTATTTTAAATAATAAGGGTCCATTGTTTAAAAAAGTTCTTCTGACTCAAATAAAAGTTTTCCTTCTCCTCTTGAGAACTTGACTACTCTTCTGTCCCTCGACCTTCTTCTCTTCGCATTTATCCCCTTTGTTACCAGTTTGAAATCACCTCTGTTGATATGGGAGGAGATTGCAGTCAATCACGTGGCGGTTCGTTTCCCAGTACTCGTAAGCCAAGACTGCATCCGCCGTTGGGGCTCTAAAAAACGTGTCTGTCTCCACTACACGATAGAACCACTCAGCTGGCATACTAAACTCTTGCTTTATCCCCATGCGTTCTACAGTCACTCGATCATCTAAGACCACTTTCTTGGTTCCCTTGTACACTTCTGACTCATGTGTCGTTTGGGCTTTTCGCTTTCTTGGATTGATTGGGTTCAAGTTAAACTTCACAACCATAGAATTTGGTTGATCCACAGTCACACTCAACACATTCACCTTTTTTAAGAGATCTTCCAAAACCATCGAAGGTGTCATCATAGATCTGGCCAACATTTTCTTTCAGTTTGGTGTCTAGATTAAACTAACCCCTGTACTCAAGTACTATGGCTTCTTATAACTCATTTCTAAACAGATTACATCATCCTGATGTAAATAGAAAATGTGATCATTCTCTAAAAACAGAATCATGACGTTATGTTTTCTGTATAAAGAAGAGTATAAAACTGGGATCTTCTTCATTCTACGGAGAGGTGGTGGCTGCTCATGTTGCTAACCATTATACCCCTCATTTATTGTTGGATTCGAGATTACTACCAAGGACCTCTGTGGACCATTCATGAACGTCTCAAGTTCAAAGATGATACAAAGCGTCTCCCTCATAGACGACAAAGTAGTTATGATTGTCAGTGATGAAGTAGAGGTGGTTGGACGCGTCAAAGTCCGTCAAGTACTGACCTACCTCTATGCTGAACTATGTCAGAGAAGCATTTTCAAAATGTTCCATTGTGAGGGTTGTGAGCAGAATTGGCCCAGTCAACGCGATCATGAATGCTGTATCAGAAGTGAAGAGGACATCTTCGACAGTTACTATGACGATGTCAAAAACGACATTGATCTCGAAATGTTGCACAATCTGTGTGTTCCGTTTACCACCCTAGTTGGTATACCCATGACCACAGAGTGGAATGAGTTTATTTCAAACTTCCCATACATGTCCACCCACATGGTGTTTACCATTTGGGAAGAGATGGTGCATTCCTGGGATGATGATCTAATCATTACCGACTTTGTAAATATGATGTGTGACACCATGCACAACAGTAGCGCATGGTCACTAGATACTTATGATAAATTTAAATTAGTGATGACAAACTGAATAAAAGGATGTTTTTCTACACCATAAATCAGTCTCGTGTTTGATTTCAAGGGGTAAAGACATGGCTTGTGGGTGCCTTAGCTCCATTCCCAATCTCAACCTTCAAAACATATTTCGTTAAATTCGTTGTGTTCTCGCGTGTTGTGGAGGTAGAGTGACTATTGAAAACTCTCAAATCGATGGAGAACCTTCTAGAGAAACTGTACTACAACATAAACCAAGGAGGGAGTCTCGGAAGCGTAGATGCCCTATACCATGCTACTAAAAAGCAAAATAAAAAAGTCACGAAAAGAAAAGTTCGAGAATGGTTGAAAGCTCAACGGGTCTATTCACTCCACCGACCAGCGCGTAAACAATTCCGTAGAAACCGTGTTATTGTAGGATTCATGGACGCCGTGTGGGAACTGGATTTGATTGACGTTCAATCTCTCAAGAAATACAACAACAATAACAGATTCATACTGTGCTGCATTGACGTTCTCTCAAAATATGCCTGGGCCATTCCACTGAAAGACAAAACCGGTCAAACACTAATTCATGCGTTTCAACAGATATTAAAAGAATCCAGTCGTCAACCTGAAAAAATCCATTCAGACCGTGGAAGTGAATTTACCAATCGGAAATTTCAATCGTTTTTAAAAGAAAAAAATATCAAATTGTACCACACGTACAACACAAAAATAAAAGCCAGCATTGTCGAGCGTTTTAATAGATCATTAAAACAGCGAATGTATCGATACTTCACCCTGAAAGGAACCTTGAAATATATAGATGTATTACCTGAACTGGTTCAGGCCTACAACCATTCCTACCACAGAAGTATTCAGAGAACCCCAGCTTCAGTCACGAAAAACAATGAAAAACAAGTTTGGATGACCTTGTATGGCATAGAGGGGATATGTTTTCGAACTAGGCGATCAGGTGCACATTTCCAAGTCCAAACGGTTGTTTGAGAATGGTTATCTACCCAACTAGAGTAAGGAAATATTTACCGTTTTCAAGCGTCTACCTCGAAACCCACCAGTGTACAAGTTGAAAGAGTACGATGGGGATGAGCTAGAAGGAACCTTTTACAAGCAAGAATTACAACATGTTCAGACCAAGGGAGAGGATGAAGTGTATAAGATAGAAAATATTTTGAAGAAACGTAAACGAGGAAAACGAGTTGAAGTATTAGTCAAGTGGTTAGGGTACCCAGACAAATACAACAGCTGGGTCTTACAAAGTGACATTGAAAAATGATTGTTCTGTAATCAACCGTGGTGAATTGAATAATAAAAGTATTATAAACTTCAGTTGTGTGTTAAGTGGTTTCATTTACCTCAACCAACCATGGTAGTCAGTTCGTTCTACATAACGCTGCCCAGCAACAGCTCCATGACCATTTTCCCCAATAACACTCTAGCAGAATATAAAGTCAAACTTCCCGAGCACGTGGATTTATCAGGGAATTGGGAAGTAGGGCTCGCCTCCATCACGTTTCCCCACACGTGGTTTAAGGTGACTCAAAGTAGTTTTTTACTGACCACACTTACACTTTTCATTCGGCGAATTGATAGACTTATCCTAGACCGATCAAAACGACTTTTGCACCAGTCATCGGGCAAAGATGGAAATTTAGAATTATGTCAATTTCAGCTCAATCGAAGTTTCCTTGGCAACGATAAACAAAGATCGTTGAAATCAGTTTTTCTAAAATATCTCAAGATTTCGATGAGCTCTAGACAAGCGACTATATGCGTGATAAACTACATACTATGGCAAAGTATCTGAGACAGAATTCAAACTTTTTGATCAGAGCGATTTTGAATAATGTACATAAACATTCTTTATGCAAATTATTCAAAATCGCCCTGATCAAAATGTTTGAATTCTGTCTCAGATACTTTGCCTTAGTATGTAGTTTATCATGCATATAGCCGCTTGTCTAGAGCTCATCGAAATCTTGAGATATTTTAGAAAAACTGATTTCAACGATATTTGTTTATCTTTGTTTATCGTTGCCAAGGAAACTTCGATCGAGCTTAAATTGATATAATTCTAAATTTCCATCTTTACCCGATAACTGGTGCAAAAGTCGTTTTGATCGGTCTAGGATAAGTCTATCAATTCACCAATTGAAAAGTAGAAGTGTGATCAGTTAAAAAACTACTTCGAGCCACCTTAATATTAGAAGGGAAAACTGTAGATTTTATTACGACGATGGTGATAACGTGTGGACGGTTGGATTGATTCCAGTAGGTTATTATTCAACCATCGCAGAGGTTATCACAGAACTAGATAAAGTAATCAAAGATGATGGAGCAACGGGTATTTCCTTCAAGTTGGATCTCAAAAAGTCACGATAACACTAAACACAGGGAAGAAGCTTAGTTTTGAAAACGACTTGGGAGTGATTTTGGGGTTTAGCAACGACATTATCATGACCAAGACAACCACAGCAGCCTTCGTCAGTGATTTGAATATCGGTCTTCAATCACTCTATGTGTACCTGAATCTAGTGGAAAGTCAGATTGTAGGGGACATTCGTGCTCCACTATTACGTATCGTTCCCGCAAAAGGCAAAGACGGAAAGATTGTAACGATCAACTACGACAACCCCCAGTATCTCTCTCTCACCACGAGAGACTTTGAGATTGTAGAAGTCCTTATAACCAACGACACAGGAAAAAAAATTCCATTTGAACGTGGACGCGTAGTGATCACATTGAATTTTAGGCTCCGCCAATCACCCTATTTTCAATAAAATGGTAAAACAACAAGGAGGACAGATGATGGTGTTCCACGGTGGACAGTTTCAAAGGGGTTACGGTCTCGGCTCCTTTTTCCAATCATTAGCTAGAAAAGCCTTCCCCTTCCTTCAGAAGGGGGCTAAATCAATCGGTAAAGCCGCACTCAACACTGGAATGAACATCGCACAAGATGTGCCAGCTGGGAATAATCTAAAAGACTCAGCCCAAGCAAGACTACAGCAGACCGCAAACAACTTAAAACGACAAGCTTTGAACCACATCATTCCACAGAGTGGAAGTGGAGCAAAACGTTTAAAACGTAGGGCTCCAAAGCAAAAGCTCATTTCACCCCGGACAGGCAACGTGAAAAGACCTAAAAAGGCTCCTCAGAAAAAAGCACCACAGAAAAAACGTCGTGCACCGCAGACAGTGGGTGTAATAAAAAGAATTAAAGTCGCCAGTAAAAAAGACATATTTGGATATTAACATGGCCTTTGTACACCCCCACTCCATTCCTTGTACCAAGAGTGAAGTGGATTTGTTTACAGTACCAGCAACTCAAGTCGTTCTAGACAAAAGGACAATGGATAGAGTACCAACCCGTGTCAGCTATTTCAGCAACACAATTTCAAATTGTGGGATCAGAAAATTATTTGGATTTAGCCAAGACCATGATATTACTTAAAGTGAAAGTGACCAAAGCCGATGGCACAGACCTTGACAATGGAGAAAAAGCGGCACCCGTAAACAATTTCTTGCAAAGCTTGTTCAAACAAGTGGATTTGTTTCTCAACGGAATTCAAGTCACTCAATCAACAGGAACTTACAGTTACAAAAGTACTCTAGAAACCCTGTTAAACTATGGTCCAGCTGCTAAAAAGTCCTTCTTCTATAAACTTCAGTTGTGTGTTAAGTGGTTTCATTTACCTCAACCAACCATGGTAGTCAGTTCGTTCTACATAACGCTGCCCAGCAACAGCTCCATGACCATTTTCCCCAATAACACTCTAGCAGAATATAAAGTCAAACTTCCCGAGCACGTGGATTTATCAGGGAATTGGGAAGTAGGGCTCGCCTCCATCACGTTTCCCCACACGTGGTTTAAGGTGACTCAAAGTAGTTTTTTACTGACCACACTTACACTTTTCATTCGGCGAATTGATAGACTTATCCTAGACCGATCAAAACGACTTTTGCACCAGTCATCGGGCAAAGATGGAAATTTAGAATTATGTCAATTTCAGCTCAATCGAAGTTTCCTTGGCAACGATAAACAAAGATCGTTGAAATCAGTTTTTCTAAAATATCTCAAGATTTCGATGAGCTCTAGACAAGCGACTATATGCGTGATAAACTACATACTATGGCAAAGTATCTGAGACAGAATTCAAACTTTTTGATCAGAGCGATTTTGAATAATGTACATAAACATTCTTTATGCAAATTATTCAAAATCGCCCTGATCAAAATGTTTGAATTCTGTCTCAGATACTTTGCCTTAGTATGTAGTTTATCATGCATATAGCCGCTTGTCTAGAGCTCATCGAAATCTTGAGATATTTTAGAAAAACTGATTTCAACGATATTTGTTTATCTTTGTTTATCGTTGCCAAGGAAACTTCGATCGAGCTTAAATTGATATAATTCTAAATTTCCATCTTTACCCGATAACTGGTGCAAAAGTCGTTTTGATCGGTCTAGGATAAGTCTATCAATTCACCAATTGAAAAGTAGAAGTGTGATCAGTTAAAAACTACTTCGAGCCACCTTAATATTAGAAGGGAAAACTGTAGATTTTATTACGACGATGGTGATAACGTGTGGACGGTTGGATTGATTCCAGTAGGTTATTATTCAACCATCGCAGAGGTTATCACAGAACTAGATAAAGTAATCAAAGATGATGGAGCAACGGGTATTTCCTTCAAGTTGGATCTCAAAAAGTCACGATAACACTAAACACAGGGAAGAAGCTTAGTTTTGAAAACGACTTGGGAGTGATTTTGGGGTTTAGCAACGACATTATCATGACCAAGACAACCACAGCAGCCTTCGTCAGTGATTTGAATATCGGTCTTCAATCACTCTATGTGTACCTGAATCTAGTGGAAAGTCAGATTGTAGGGGACATTCGTGCTCCACTATTACGTATCGTTCCCGCAAAAGGCAAAGACGGAAAGATTGTAACGATCAACTACGACAACCCCCAGTATCTCTCTCTCACCACGAGAGACTTTGAGATTGTAGAAGTCCTTATAACCAACGACACAGGAAAAAAAATTCCATTTGAACGTGGACGCGTAGTGATCACATTGAATTTTAGGCTCCGCCAATCACCCTATTTTCAATAAAATGGTAAAACAACAAGGAGGACAGATGATGGTGTTCCACGGTGGACAGTTTCAAAGGGGTTACGGTCTCGGCTCCTTTTTCCAATCATTAGCTAGAAAAGCCTTCCCCTTCCTTCAGAAGGGGGCTAAATCAATCGGTAAAGCCGCACTCAACACTGGAATGAACATCGCACAAGATGTGCTAGCTGGGAATAATCTAAAAGACTCAGCCCAAGCAAGACTACAGCAGACCGCAAACAACTTAAAACGACAAGCTTTGAACCACATCATTCCACAGAGTGGAAGTGGAGCAAAACGTTTAAAACGTAGGGCTGCAAAGCAAAAGCTCATTTCACCACGGACAGGCAACGTGAAAAGACCTAAAAAGGCTCCTCAGAAAAAAGCACCACAGAAAAAACGTCGTGCACCGCAGACAGTGGGTGTAATAAAAAGAATTAAAGTCGCCAGTAAAAAAGACATATTTGGATATTAACATGGCCTTTGTACACCCCCACTCCATTCCTTGTACCAAGAGTGAAGTGGATTTGTTTACAGTACCAGCAACTCAAGTCGTTCTAGACAAAAGGACAATGGATAGAGTACCAACCCGTGTCAGCTATTTCAGCAACACAATTTCAAATTGTGGGATCAGAAAATTATTTGGATTTAGCCAAGACCATGATATTACTTAAAGTGAAAGTGACCAAAGCCGATGGCACAGACCTTGACAATGGAGAAAAAGCGGCACCCGTAAACAATTTCTTGCAAAGCTTGTTCAAACAAGTGGATTTGTTTCTCAACGGAATTCAAGTCACTCAATCAACGGGAACTTACAGTTACAAAAGTACTCTAGAAACCCTGTTAAACTATGGTCCAGCTGCTAAAAAGTCCTTTCTAACGGGAGGTCTTTACTACAAAGACACAGCAGGTGCCATGGACAGTGTAGATTGTACTACAACTGGAACCAACGCAGGACTCAAAACACGCTATAAGTTCACTCAAAAAAGTTACATTGTGGATTTGTTTGGAGGTTTACACTGTGACATGCTGTTCAGCGATCGTCTCCTGTTAAATCACGTCAACGTCACCATCAAATTAACACCCAACACCCCAGCGTTCGCTTTGATGTCGGGAGAGGCCAGCCCTAATTACAAAATTGTAATTCAAAACGCTGTATTGAAAGTTCGCACCGTGAAAGTAAGTCCCGTCCTACAGTTACAACACTTGAACGAGCTGAAAAAGGGGGTGAATGCGAAATACCCTATACGAAGAGTAGACTGCAAAACCTACACGATACCCTCAGGAAACCCATCGATACATAAGAGTGATTTGTTTAATGGACTGGTACCCAAACACGTAGTCGTAGCCATGGTAGATTCTGATTCCTTTAATGGAAGTTACACCAAGAACCCCTTCGCTTTTAAATTGTATCAAGCGAATTCTATTACCGTAACCATTGACGGGGAGATGATCCCATTCCAACCCATCACCTTGAAACTAACACAAGCTAAGGAAACCAATTTTATGGAAGCTTATCAGTCTCTGTTTTCTGGAACGGGGAGACTGTTTGCCGAATCTGGAATTGACATCGGACGAGGTGACTACAGCAAAGGCTATGGTATTTTGGCTTTCGATTTAACCCCCGACCTCTGCGGTTCCTCTGATCACTTCAATCAGAAACGGAAGGGGAACGTATCTCTAGAAATACAGTTCACTACTGGACTTCCCAACGCAGTCAACCTCATTAGGGAGTTTAAGATAGGACGGCGACGGTCGACGGCTACGGTTGACCGCGTCGTGCCAACAAGGAGTGGACTGGATCGAGTACGGTTCAGTGGGCGCGAAAATTGGAGTGTTTGTTTACATTAAGATTTTCAACTACGGTAGAGTCTGTAGAGTCGTTTGAAAACTAAAATGTCATTCGAAGAAATTAGAAATGCTCTTGTTATTGCCTTTGCGGATGGTTTTCTGAGCGAAGAAGAGTTTTTAATTTTATATGAAGAGTATGAACCCGCAAATCCATCATATCCATACTGGGAGTACGATTCCTTCTGCTTGGACAGCCTCAGTTCTTGCGAATGTGAATCTAACTTCAGGGTCGCAAAGGAGGATATTCCAGTTTTGGTGGACTATCTACAACTTCCTGCACGTTTCATTTGTTCTCAAGGAACTGTCTGCAATGGTTTAGAGGGTCTATGCATGCTGCTAAAGAGATTGGCCTACCCGTGTCGGTACTTTGATATGATTTCGACTTTCGCTCGTCCGGTGCCCGAAATATGTATGATAACAAACACTGTACTTGATTGGATTTATGAAACCCATGGTTTCCGTTTAACATCCTGGAATCAACCATTTCTCTCTCAAGTATCTCTTCAACAATATTCAGAATCCATTTCAAGGAAAGGCACTCCTCTTACAAATTGTTTTGGCTTTATCGACGGCACTGTTCGTCCAATATGTAGACCAGGCTTAAACCAAAACATAGTATACAACGGGCACAAAAGAGTCCATGCTCTAAAGTTCCAAGCAGTAGCACTCCCTAATGGTTTGATAGCCAATCTTTACGGCCCTATTGAAGGATGTCGACACGATGCAGGAATGTTAAGAGGCTCGGGACTTTTGGGAACCCTAGAAAGAGTAGCTTTCAATCCAGCAGGGAACGTCCTCTGTCTATATGGTGACCCAGCCTACCCTCTTCGACCCAACTTGATGTGTCCCTACCGCGTTGGAGAGGTTCCTGTTCTTACAGCTGATATGAGGGCATTCAATGAAGCTATGAGCTCAGTTACAGTCTGTGTTGAGTGGTTGTTTCGTGATGTCTCAGACTATTTCAAGTTTATTGACTTCAAGAAAAATTTAAAGTTAGAGTTAAGTGCTGTAGGAAAACAGTACATAGTCAGTGCATTGTTCAGGAACATTCTCACTTGTTTTTATGGTAACTTAACCTCAGAGACCTTTCAAGTTGAGCCTCCAACAGTTGATAATTATTTATCTTAGATGACACACAATCCTCAAAACAATGATAAATGATGAAAAGAAAATCATATATATTTTGTTCACACTAGCTTAGTGCCCGAGAACAGTGCCCAGGCCCTGGGGAGTACTCCCATATATAAGTTCCCATATATAAGTTCCCATATATAAGCTATATGGGTATGTGCTGCCAAATGGAAAGTGCATGAACACTATAATGTGGTGCCCACACTAGTGACCTACCCAGGCTCTGATACTGTGCTCAAGTTATGCATGCATACTGATATTTCATGTGTCATGGTCATATTGGTGCCCAACGAGTATTGTGCTTGGATACCAAGCATGTGAACAGTGCCTAAAACTAGACCTTTCATGCATGTGAGAGTGATTTTACTTGACCTGTGAAACACATATAATCATTAATAGTTAGAGACTAATAGTGAAATCAAAGCAAAGGAAAACAATGGAAGTAATTTCTACTAGAGTGCAAACACACTAACTAATCAGTACTAAATAGCACTGGTGAAACAATAGAAAACAATAGAGATATCACTAGTCTAGGTTACAGATATATCTGTGAAACAGTACTAGACTATAACCATGAAATACTACTACTAAATAGTGTTATATCTCTAATGTTTCATTGGTGCTATTGAGTATTGATTAGTTAGTATACTGTTTCACAGTTAGAGTGATTCCAATAAACCTGGGCACTACTAATTAGTTGTTAGTGTTTATTATATGCAATCACCAATAATATTAAGTTTTTTCATGCAAAAATGATGTATTCACATGTACAATTATTAAACATAATAAGTGAGGAATGTAAATAAGTTTCTAGACATTGCACTTTTCTGTTTCACTTCAAGAAATATCTAGTCTCCATACAACTGACTCAGGATATATTATAAATAGATATATATGTTTGAGTTTTTTTACAAATGTCTGAGTGCAACAACAAAAACAACAAGTGTTGTTAATTTAACATACATGTACATGTACTAACACAACAACAACAATAATAAAATGCAATTTAGCTTATTTTGTTAGTTTAGTGAAAACTTCAGCCATAAGCTTCATCTGTTCCTGTTGCATTTTAAATTGTTCCCTTTGCTGTTCTGCTTGTAGATGCAATTCTTCTCTGCGTAATGCTAGCTCTTGCTTTCGCAGCTCTGTTTCCCTTTCTGTTTTTTCTGCCAAGTACTGTAAGGCATCTGAGCCTCCTCTTCTTTTCCTTCTTTTGACATGTACAGATGGCTGCTCTCTTTCAGTTTCTCCCTCTGAAGAAGAGTCGTCATCTTCGCCGCCACTCTTCTTAGCTTTTGACCATGTTTTCATTGCCTTTTCCCTGCAGAGTAGGGCATCTTTTCTTTTCTTTTCCTGCTTTTTGCCATCACTTGCAACATGGATTGGTGGAGATTTCATTATTTCTACTTTTTCTTCTAACATCTTCTCATTCTCAGTTGGAAGATCAGGTGCAATACCACTTGCTGACTCTTCTTTTGTGATTTTCTTCTTATAATCTGCCAATAATTTGTTGAAATGTTCCCTCACACTGCGTTGGTCTCGAGGATTGCTTGAGAAATGAGCATAGCAATTGATCTTTTCTGAAACTTCTGTCCACTTTAACCCAGACTCTTTAGTGCCAGCTTTGAAGCTGAACGGTTCAAGTAATAGTACTTCTCTGAGGAAGATTCTATCTCTTTCTTCAGTCCATCTAAATGTCCCACTTAAAGTGAAATAAAACAAGCAATAAATAATCACTTCCATCAAAATACAGCATAAAAATACAGCATAAAAAGTAACATAAAATAGTACAAAGTAACATGAACTAAAGAACAGTAAGTTATAACTTAATAATGATACACATACATCTTTTATTGTACCTCCCAATATGGGCTTTTCAGTTACAAAGAATATAGAATAGAATAGAATAGAATAGAATAGAATAGAATAGAATAGAATAGAATAGAATAGAAAGTGATTGTATAAAAATATAAAATGGTAGAGTGCAAACACTATAACCGTGAAACAGTACCAACTAAACAGTACCAAATAAAATATCATTATAATATTTAGCAGCTAGTTTCCTAATAGAATTGTCATGGATATTAAGGACATATATAAAATAAAAATAAGTTAATTCCTAAATGTATAAAAACATCATTGTATTTGTTTATAAACAAATAAACTCAATGAGATGGTCTGTGACAATTAACTCCAACAAAGTAAAGGACAAGAAATATCTAGCATTCTTATGAAGTATTATAAACAATAATATAAACAATAATACAGTAATATTGTAGTTTTACTTACTTATTTCGACGTGAGCTCGAAGCAGAACTAGAACTATAAAAGATAGACACATCACAGTCTGAACTTTTAATCGACGGGTGCATGACTTTGATTTTAAGCTACAAGCTATAAGGTACACTCAGCTAGCTAAATTAATTATAAGACTTATAAATTGAACTCGATATAATATCTGCTTGAATTTAGCAGCAAAATCAAGCTTACTTTATATAATCTCACCTGTTTTCACTCTCTGCTGAATTTCAAGACATGGTCCTGTGAATCTGACAAGTGACATACGATATTTTAAAACTCTTAATTCCATGAAAAACATTTCCGTAAAACAAATATTCTGCATTCGAAGGTCCGATTATAAATAGAAGTAAAGTCTGGTGAGGTAAGTAGCTCAGGAAAAACAAACATAACGTAAAAAATCCCACCGTTGTGACGACTACGCAAACTTACCTAAAAACTCACCGTAGTAGATTCAGAACGGTGGCACATGCACTTCCAGACATGCGCATTGCAACTCGACCCAGACCACGAACCGCGGTCAACCGTAGCCGTCGACCGTAGCCGTCCTATCTTAAACTCCCTATTGTCTACGGAGAGTTTGAATCCATTGTAGAGATTGACTATTCCCGTCACGTGACCTTCGACTACTCGGCATGAATACCAAACAGATGGAACATGTCATCCAACAAGATCCCATGACCCAGAAAAAGTTTGGAGGGGTGTTTGCTGAAAACAGACTACCCAACACCGTGGACTTTTTTCCCTGCGGTTTTATTGTCAACACAGACCCAGATACCAAACCTGGACAACACTGGGTGGCGTTTTACTTCACCTCACCACACCAGGGTGAATTTTTTGACAGTTACGGACACCCACCCCAATTTTATAGTCCACATTTTGTAAACTTTCTCAAACGAAACAGTACAAATAAAACCTTCAACCCAAAAAAACTACAAAGCCCTTTTACGGCTGTCTGTGGGGAATATTGTGTGTTTTATATAATGCACCGAGCACGAGGTGTGAGCATGACGTCCACTGTAAACGTATTTAGTTCAGACAAACAGCACAACGACCACTCGGTCTATGGATTTGTAATGAAGAAAATGAGACAATAAAGCACTTGAAACATTTTTATTCGTTTCTTGGTTACAATCAATCAATCATAAGAAATCCAGTCCAGACCCCTCTTCCCTGGAGGGGGACCTTTCAGTCCCCTCCTCTGTAAGGCGGGGGAAATAGGTCGTTTTCTAGGTCAACTGGGAGGACTGGGATGTAGGGTGGGTAAAGAAGGTGTAGAGGGGGGTAGACTCTCATCAATTTTATGCAAAGCCATCAGTTTTCTTCTGCCCTCGTTTCGTATAAAGTCCTCGGGGGTGTTCAACTTGGCCAAAACTCGAGTGAAATCATCTCTTCCAGCGGAAAAAACCCTCTTCGTGTTCTGAAAACATCGTTGACCAAATCCGATATGCTTGAGCCCTGAATGGGGGTACTGTCCAAAGAGACCACACCCCTGTCATCCCACTTGACCGCCTCGGGAGTTTTTTTCACCCAGCGCAATAAGCCTTCAGCTTGACTAGTTTTTAGGAACCGTGGTTAAGATCTCAGAATCTGAGATGGGTGGAGTTTGTTGTTCTTGAGTTTGTTGGGATTCCTGTGGTTGTTGGGATACCTGTGGTGTAAATTCTGAGTGAATTTTCACGGTTGGGATGTATCTCTCTCGTTGTTCTTGTAGATTCATGTAACGATTAAACAATTGTTCATGATTTTTAAGTTTGATGTCATCGGGTACATTGGGATCGGTTAAGGTTTGGTTCATTTGCTGGTTGAGTGAGCTCATGGATTTCACCAGCGGTGAGGTTTTTTGTTGAATCAAACGCATGACCTCTTGAGGGACCAACAGCATTTTACGGCTGTGTTTCATTTTATAAGTAAGCTTCCAAGTGCTGACAGTACAAATTACAAATTACCACCACTCTGGTTCAATGTTATGATGATGACAACCTCGAGTGATTAAGTTCATCATAGCGTCATTTGTACTACTCTCTCGCATCAGATCGTCCAACACCAAAAGGCCTGGGGTCTTATCAAAGAGGGAATAGATGTCCTCTGGAAATCCTTGAATGAAATGAAGGTTTGGAATTTCACGTTCCATGATGAGAAACCGCGGCTGAAATTCTCCATAGCAATACACAATCTTACAAATGGGATGTGTAAACAGCTCATCCGCATGTCGTAAAAGGTCTTCGGTCCAATACGATTTCCCACAACAGGTTGGTCCACACACCTGAATATTGGTTGGATTTTGCAGACGGTGGTTGATTGAACACTAAGTCATTGTTGAATTGTTGATCGCTTATATGTTTCATTCGCGCACGTTCTAACCAAGGTTTACGTTCATCAGAATTGAACATGTGAACTTTAGCTAAATGATCGGACAGTCTCAACAATTGAGGTTTAAAACACCCTGGGATGGGACAGTCTTTTCGTTTTCGCTGCACCATCGTAAATGAATACAAGTTAGAAATCACCGCTCTTTTAAGGTTTCCCTTCACGAGAAAAAAATAAAAATAATTTACAATTAAAACAATTAATAAAATAAAATGTCATTTTACAATTTTTTCGCGTTTACCACTTTGCGAACAAAAGAAACGGGGGACAGGACCGACACCACCGACACCACCGACACTTTTTCACGTTCATTCATTTTGAGAACAAAAGAAATGGGCGACAGGACCGACACCACCGACACATTTTCGCGTTTATTCACTTTGCAAACAAAAGGAATGGACGACAGGACCGACACCACCGACACGACCGACACTTTTTCACGTTCATTCATTTTGAGAACAAAAGAAATGGGCGACAGGAACACTTTTTTCACGTTTGTTCATTTTGAGAACAAAAGAAAATATAAACAATCACATGTTTTTCTTCAAAGTGTTTTATTTTTCATGATGTACATTGTTATTTATAATAATGACAGTAAAATATCGACTAGTTTTAAATCAAATTTAGTTAATGTGATATCCTTGTGACCGTGCGCTAACGTGGTCACACCGTCGTCTAAAATGTAACACTTATCATCGTAGGGACTTAACCCTATTTTATTCATGTTGACAGTATATATTTGATGTTTATCACTACGTAGTTGTTTCATATTCGCCATCGTTCGTTTTTTCTTAAACAAACAATCTCTATAGTGAGCATGTCGAATACGGTGTTTGGTCACGTGTTTGGCTACGCCTTTGGCGGTCTTTTTCTCCACCTCACGACCCTCTTCGTGGTACAGGAGGGAGTACATTTTAGGGCGTAGACCCACAAACTCTTCGATAGATAGTCCATGGGTCTCATCTTTCATCTTGCCCAACACTTTCTTATTGACGGTACTGTGGAGAGGATGATCTCTGGGGTACTCGGAGGTGTCATACAAGTCGAGGTCTTGTTGCATGTCTTCGTAAATGTCCTCTGTTTGGATGTTGTAGCATAAACTGTCGGTGTCGGTGAACAAGAGGGTAGCTTGGTTCCCGTACTTCTGTTTGATAATACAATAATGAAAATTGTACATCAAAATTTTCGAGATGTCCAAGATGCAGAACCCCACGTAGATGGGACGGTTGAGGTAGAGGGATCCGGACGGTTTTTTCATGTTGACTCCTACCAGGTTTTCGTCAAAGATACGAAAGTAGTCGAACAGGGGTTGGCTGTGAGTTTCTTGAGTTGTTTGGGTGTATTAACTAGCCGGACATTGACTCTCTTCCTTAAATTCTCCATTGTTTTTCCGAACACACTGTTATTCATCAACTTAAAAAAGTCTTTCTCAAAGTCATTACGGGCCTGTTTGCGTTTCTCTGTATTAAAATCGATGTACGTCTTGAGCCATGGTGATTGGTCAAACCCAAGGACTCGGTGCACTTTGGTAAGTTTCATGCCTAGGGACAAGTACTGTTGGAGGTTGCGGTAGTGGAGGATGTAGTGGGTCTTACCATTCAAGTTGGGGACTAGTTTCTCAGTAGGGGTGAAGTTCAGTTCAAGATCTTCAATGAGTTGGTGACAGTACGGGGACAACCAGTCTTGAGGTACTTTTTGTCGTTCGGGAGCCAGAGGGTAGTCGTTGTGGAGGTCATGAAGTTCTTTAGGGTACTCCAAATCGACTTCTAAGATGTAACCCTCAATCCCATCGTCAGGAAGGGTCATGAGGTTCTCTTGTAGCTCCTCTACTTCCCCAGGACTCAACCAACCAAAGTTGTTGACCGGGAGGGACTGGGACATCGCCCAACCATAGAGATTGTTTGCATCGAGATACATTAAGTAATTATGGGGTTGTTCGGGGTTGTAGTCTTGAACATAGTGGTTGTTCGCTTTAGCATGTCGATGTGTGATCATCGAAATGCCGCCACGAAGTCCCTCCTCCACGAACAAATACATGTCAGGGTCTGTCAATAATTCCAATTCGACCCCAGTCATTTTCAAACACGCCAACCATGACAATCCAGGGGAGGTGTAAAAGTGACCTGGGTCGAGTTGGTAGTACTCTTGACAA
Organism: Actinostola sp. cb2023; assembly: GCA_033675265.1. Taxonomy (NCBI): domain Eukaryota; kingdom Metazoa; phylum Cnidaria; class Anthozoa; order Actiniaria; family Actinostolidae; genus Actinostola; species Actinostola sp. cb2023. Next base: position 55,346 of record JAUJYZ010000746.1, on the reverse strand, counting down.
ATGTTGCGGAAATTTTCGAAAACGTCTGCCAAGAGCAGAACGTCCGATTTTAAATAAAGGTCATGGTAATCCCCTAAGTTCTGACATTGAAATGTTTCAAAAACCCGTTGCGCATGCTCGTAATCTGCATCACTAATGTGTTCATCCTTCAACGAGCTGTAGAAAGCTTATTTCGGAGGCAAACAGATGTTTTGAAACTTTTCAACGCTAGACATGAATTCGTAGGGGTACACGCCTTTGCGCAGTAACAAACTTAGTTTGTCGCTGTCAACATACTTCTTAAGTACCTTAAATTGATCCGCCCCCTCCTTACTTAAATTATCTACTAGACGTTCCAAGGAACTGTTCAAAAACTGTAGGGAATCAATGAACACTAAATTTCCCACTGAAAAGGAAATGTACTTTTCTGTATTGTTGGGAATGTAGGAAATCTTTTCCGATTTCAGTTTTCCTAACCCTTGCATTATAAGATGACTGTCGTACCCGCGGAGGTTGTGCAACACGACAGGAATTTTCCTGGTAAACTTGTAATTGATATTACATTCGTTGTGGGCGGGCCCTCGGTACAATCCAGTCAAATGATCGTGATCCTGAACACGATCTGCCCCGAGGGGATCCCCGCAGATATGACAGTCCTCTGCCTGTTGAAATACCCGTTCTTGATCTTCCGTGATCACCATAGGGACAACTACTTTCAAAATTTCACTAATTCGTTTTTCTTCTTCTAACAAACTTTCTAAAAATCGACACAATCCTCCCCACGGTACACCACTGGAGTTTGGTTATACTGGTCCACCGTGGACACTACTGTATAACCAAACCCACACGGTTGATGGTGTTGGGTTTTTTGAGTTCCACTCGCATTGTCCTTCAAAGGGGTGCTGTCGCATTCCACCAGAATGGACTCAAAATCCGCATAAATAATAAACGGGACTTTGAGCTGCTTTTGTACCTCTTTGAAGGTCAGGGTAGCGTGGTTTTCGTCAGGCAGTTTGATTTTTTGGGGACCGTGACGCCCGCAATGAGGTTCATGGTCGTCCAATAAATCCTGCCGGACAAAGCCGTGCAAACAGTAGTTGCAGTGGAACATGCGGTTATGGTTTTGAGTTAAACTAGCTAATAAACGGTCTAAATTTCTAATGAGACAATAATGCCTCTTATCATTCTGGGAGTACAACAATAGGTTCACATGACCTACTTGTTTTTCCTTAGTGATGTGCAGCGGGAACAGTTCTCCTTCCTCGTACCCAAACACGTTGACGCTGATGGTGGGGTTCTGTCGTTCAAACTTTTTCAGTTGGGAGATTTTTACGGGGTATTCGATGCCTTGCATGTTTAACTCACTTTCGTAGGGGAGGTAGTGGTTGACACGATGTGGGTGGTCTCGTTGGTCCACGGGATGTTTCGCCGCCAGTACAGACCACAGGAAACACTTGAAGTCCTGGTTATGGATGTTGAGGACCGCTTTTTTATCTTTAACCTTTTTAGGGAGGGGAAGGTAGGTGGCTCCCTCCAAGGGGGTGTAAGTGGCCACACCCAGGTCCAAGTGCAATACATTATCCAACTGCCAACCGCTACCTTCACGTTGGAACTCGAGGAAGGATGTTTTGATTTTTTCTACTGCTTCATCGTAAGCCTTTTCTAAGTCGTTTGGGTGGGTGGTGGTGTGACACACACTTCGGAAATGGGGAGTGGAGGTCTGATCTTCTCCATCAGGGCTGGTCTTGATCATTTTTACATTAGTACTGACAAACCACTTGATCCCTCGATGTTTTTGTAACTGTTTTCGAAGTTGCTTGAGGACATTTTTCTTTTTCCCTTGTAATGTGAGAAGGAGATCATGTCTCTCACGCTGGGTTGGGTTAAATTTATTTATCGTTGCATTTTCATTCAATGCACAGTCCTCTTCAACTTCTCCATCTCCCTCCTGTTGTACATCTTCACCTAAGAGTGGTCCACTATATTCCTTATACATTGTATCGGGAATGTTGGCCAACTGAAAAACGAACCAAAAAAAAAAAACATTGTTAAATGTATGTGTACAAATTGGGATCCCTGTGTCATCTATTTGTGTAGTGATGTGTATCATGAATTATTATTACTTGATGTTCAGTGATGCTTGAAAGCGTCTGTTATCAACTAAAGATATAACTGGGGAACTGTGTACATACCTCGTAATCAATGAGTTCTTGACCTATCAGTTTGGGTTTCTTTGTTGGTGGGGTTAGTTCTGGACAGTCTGAGAGGTGTTTTCGTTTGGAAGAACCACCGTTACACACTTTATCATGTCTTTCCAAGTGTTGTATTCTAGTGAATTCTTTGGAACAGTTCAGGCAGGTGAGTGTTTTATTTTTATCAATTTATCATGTACATCATCACCTAGGAGTGGTCCACTATATTCTTTATACATTGCATCGGGAATGTTGGTCAACTGAAAAAATAACAACATTGTTAAACGTATGTGTACAAATTGGGATCCCTGTGTCATCTATTTGTGTGTTAATTATTACTTCTGTTCAGTGATGCTTGATAGAGCTATGAATTTATGTTTTATTTTATTGTTATGTTAACTGTTATCAACTAAGGGTATAACTGGGGAACTGTGTACATACCTCGTAATCAATGAGTTCTTGACCTATCAGTTTGAGTTTCTTTGTTGGTGGGGTTAGTTCTGGACAGTCTGGGGGGTGTTTTCGTTTGGAAGAACCACCGTTACACACTTTATTATGTCCTTCCAAGTGCTGTTTTCTAGTGAATTCTTTGGAACAGTTAGGACAGGTGAGTGTATCTGTTCTGTTATGTTGTTCTCTACGGTGACGGTTTAAACTACACTTTTGTGTGAAGGATACCTTACAAATATTACACATGTAGAGTTGACGCAGTTCATCCATGCGGATACATTCTGACAATTCATGTAATTGTATATTTGGGTCGATGAATTGTTCCAACCATTCATCAACCTCCATCGTTTCTTTTTTCTTTTGGAGTTGTTCTCTGCTTGATGGTTGCTGAAACTCTGTACTGGATTGGAGTATTCTGCTCATATTTATAGGGGATAATTTGAGTGAATGATGTCATTTTCAAACTAGAACATTTATGTCATTCTCCTATTTTCAGATTTTTACCTGAAAATGGCGGGAAGGGGGTTTCATTTGAGTGTATGATGTCATTCTCCTATTTTCAGATATTAACTTATGATTTATGAAAAGAAACATAAACAATTACATCATAGCTTGTATTAGAATCCTCGCTTATAAAAAAGAATAAGCTCACTATTCGTTTTAAAATACACTGCGAGAGGTCAACATGGAACTTGAAAACAAGAATATTGAAATTACAGTTGGCATTCACCAAGACTATCGAAGAAACGTAGTGGTTTCAATCAGAAAATACAAACTACAAGATGATACTCCAACCAACGAAGGTATTGTCCTAACCTTATCAGAATGGGAAGGACTCAAGGAAACAATTAATACCGTCGATCAAGAAATTAACAACGAACTCAAAAAGATCAGACCTGCATATCAACAGCAGAACGCCAACATGGTGAGTCAGGAAGAGTTCGATGTAGAAAAAGTGGTTAATGAACTGTATAAAAATATGGATGTACCGGTAGAAGATGACATTCATGAACCATGGTTGATGTGGGAAGATCAGTCCGAATTTGATGACATAGTTTTAGATGCAATGATACTAGGTGTTACCGAGCCATGGAACTATAATGGGCAGAGTGAGCAGAATGATGAATCGTTGGATTGGTGGTGCCAGTATTGGAACGAACAACTCACGGTAGAAACCGTAGATACAAGTGTAATTTTCAACACAGAAGAAAATACCCTTGGAATAATATCAGATGACTTGATGAACTTTGATAATTTAAGTACAATTACATTATTTGACGAACACAGTGTCACTGAAGCGTGGGAAGAAGAATCAACCATGATGATGAGTGATTACATAAACTTTGATTATTTTGATACGAATGCAAACTTCCCCTGGGAAGTTTGTATGGATAATAAAATAGGTGAAAAGAAGGAATGGACATTGATGAGCACTATGAGCCATTAGAAAAATTGTATTCCTATAAATGTATATAAAAGGATTGTTGTATATTAAAAACCCATATTTGTTGAATGATATGGATGGTTGATTTCTTTTTGTTTTACACGCGCGCAAATGTACAATATTTATACTTAACGGTTTTATTATTCACATTAAACATTATATATATATACATATATCTTTATTATTATTTCTTCTTCTTTTTCTTTTACTTCTTCTTTTACTTCTTTCTTTCTTTCTTTTTTCTTTCTTTCTTACAATATAGGGTATGCTGTAATCAGTTGACCTCTTGACCCCACTACAACTTTTACCCTGTAACAGGGTTTTTTAGTCAAGCCATTCACTCCAATAGAGTCACTATATGGGAAACTAAAATAAACCCACCTAAAATCAAGAGATGTATATAGATCACTATAAATGATGAGGTGCGTATAAAAATAATAATTACCAATTTATCGTTACCTGTCTAGGTTAGTTTTATCCGGTCCTTGTATTTTTGGATTCAATGTGGTTTGATGTATAATATCTCGTACATTGTGTATATTGCTAAAAAACGATTTTCCAGGAACGCGGCCGGTGTGATATCTGAAAATGTGATCCATGTTGATATTAAAATGTTTGTGCAATCAGACGTGTAATTGAGAGCAATCAGACGTGTCATTGTGAGTACAGAAACAATATAAGTGGAAAACCGTTAGTTAATAGAGCGGGGAAAGTCAATTATTTTATTTTATGAAATTAATTTATGTGAGGACTCAAGAAACACAAACAATGTTTTTTTTGTTGTTGTTTAATTTCTTTATTCTTTTCATGCGGTATCAGTTCATTCATTCAAGTTTCGGTCGTATGGTTTATGATTTACAACTCTCTTGTTTTTCAGTTTTTTAGTATATTCCAAATTGTCTGCTGATGGTTCCTGTCTCGCTTGATATTTCTCAATCGCGGTATTGAGTTCTGGTGCGACCTTTATCAGTTCCTTCCATTCTTTTACGTCGAGGGCCACCCCGTATTTGGTTGGCAAGAGAGGAGGTGCTTCACCTGGGATTGCTTTTGGTTCGAAAAACTTTCTTATATGGATTTTGAGTTGGTTGTTGAATGTGTTCACGGTTGCACAATAATCCCGATCACAAAGAAAATATAATCGACCAAGGATTGGTGGAAGGGCCATCTTATCAACTTCACTTGAATAATGCACGTTTGGTTGGAGGGTTGAAATGATTTGATTTCTGATGCCTTACACCCTAGGTTTTATTACACCCTCGATGACGTTATCGGTGTCCCAAAATAGAACTACGTTTTAAAAATAGACCTGACTCACCCATATCCCACACAAGGTGATGCATACCCAACCATACCCAGCCCAAGGTGGCGTAGAACTCTTACTTTCCTACTACTTATATGGGTAGTAGACTTACCCTGACTGGAGAAACCCTTCCACCGTTTTGATCCGCAGAAACAGCTTCCTCGGGAGCATCAACACTCTAAAGTTAAAAAATAAATAAAAATAGAATGGATTTCAAATATTGTTTCAACGTTTAATAATAAACCTTAGCTGAAACTCACTGGAAGTGTAGGCCATTCGATGTTCGAAAGTGGTTGAACCAATTCTGTGGGAACCGAAACAGCGTCCTTCAAAGAAAATTGAATGAATAAATAAATATACTGATATAAGGTGAAAATCATACATGTCATATAACTTTTAACGATTTAGTTCAATTAAAACAAAGCTTCCCAGTTTCTCTTCCCAGCTACGCCATGAATCGAACATTTCCGAATCGATGGAATCGTCGGAACACTAAATGGAACAAAAACAAAACAAAAATTGAATAAATATATATTAAATTAAATTAAACAATTATTATTAAATTACTATTAGAAATAAATAAAATAAGTGAGCGTAAATAAAATAAAATAAAATAAAAAATAAAAAAATCAGTATATATCATGCATTCGAGAGAGTTACTGTTAAGAAGTGTAAATTAATCAAATAAAAAACACTTACAAAATAAGTTATGAAAATAATTTCAGTCAGTGTTTTTATAAATGACACAAAAGATACCAACACAAATCATACAACTAAAACTTAATCCAAGGGAATTTACAGCTGAAACTGTGAGTTTTTTAAACCAATGTGAATCTCAATAACGGACATTTTGATAGAAAGATATATATATAAAATATATATATATTTTAAACCCTACTAAAATAACAGCTAATAAATTGATTTCAACGTAACTGAAACAAACATGAGACAAAAACAATTAGCTCGTTAAAGTGGGCCGTTTGCAAGCGAATAAATCGAAGCAAATTTTTATATCAAACAGTTGTAAGAAGCTTAAAAAGATGAGTAGAAAGCATGTAGTTATAAACTAGTATTTATTTTTAATCTTTAAAAAAAGTCGAACGCCAATGACACAACAAGCAAATGTTGTGCCGATTTCCTTAGATACGTTAGCCAAAGTTAATTAAAATACACATTTGAAGATAAAGCAGTTTCAAAAAATAATAATAATAATAACGAAAGCAAAGTAACTGTTGTGATCACTTACACATGTACTGATATAAAAAAAAGATCGACTGAAGATGATTTTAAGTTTCAACCGAGGCACTTTTACCATGTTTTACCGATCGAATACAAACAGTTTCAATTTTAGGTTTTATAAGAATCCCACTTACCACACCAGTTTGATGTTCTTTTCCTTGTTGTTCGTTTCTCATTTCTTGAAAAGATGCTTCAGAAGCGAGATCCAACTGGATCAATTCGGACTCGGTAAAGTCACCAAACTTGCAAAGGAAGAAGATAATCGAAAATTATACACTGATTCAAACAGTAAACACAAAGAAACTCGGTTAACAAAATGATAGCGACTTACCAAAAGGGCTTGATCATTTGAAGCATCAAAACAAAATGCAGCCATGACCGAAAGAACTGAAACTTTACGAGGAATGCGAAGAATCAGAAGAACTAACTCTCAGCATGACTTCAAGTTTCTACTGTCAAACCGACGCTACTTAAGCTTGTTTTATAGTTGTTCATTGTTTTGGACAACAAAAGGGTCTATTGTTTTGCTTTAAGCATGACCAGACAGCTCACCACTTTTGCATGGCTAATGAGCTAGCTTACCAGCAGCCCATAACAGTAGCCCTTTTCAACGCAATCACCAATCAGTGAAGTATTAAAACCACGTATTTGGTTCTCGAACAATTGAATTACAACTTAAAATGTGTTTACAGTTATAAGAAGTCAAACGTACCTGATTCAATTCACAGTATATATAGACATCAATTATTCATATTGAGCCCGAATCAGTATTATAGAGTCATTAATTATTTATATTTAGCCCGAATATCCACATCAATTATTCATATTTATCCCGAATATATTATAGAGTCATTAATTATTTATATTTAGCAATAATATCCCACCTACTCCCACCTACTAATAAATTAGTAAAACCGCCTACCTCCGCCTGCCTACCTCCGCATACCTCCGCCTACTAAATTAATGAAATCCGCCTACTAAAAGGGGGTCGAGTCATCCCTAATATACTACTTCCAGCGAAAAGTCCTGGCGCTTTATGTGCCTGAGCGCTTCGGAGAAATAGTCGAGTGATGTATGTGGTAATATATTTCTCTAGTTGGTACATCCAGCGAGAAGTCCTGCGCTTTGTTTGCCTGAGCGCTTCGGAGAAATAGTCGAGTGATGTATGTGGTAATATATTTCTGTAGTTGGTACATCCAGCGAGAAGTCCTGGCGCTTTGTTTGCCTGAGCGCTTCGTAGTCGAGTGATGTATGTGGTAATATATTTCTCTAGTTGGTACATCCAGCGAGAAGTCCTGGCGCTTTATGTGCCTGAGCGCTTTGGAGAAATAGGCGAGTGATGTATGTGGTGATATATTTCTCTAGTTGGTACATCCAGCGAGAAGTCCTGGCGCTTTATTTGCCTGAGCGCTTCGTAGTCGAGTGATGTATGTGGTAATATATTTCTCTAGTTGGTACATCCAGTGAGAAGTCCTGGCGCTTTGTTTGCCTGAGCGCTTCGGAGAAATAGTCGAGTGATGTATGTGGTAATATATTTCTCTAGTTGGTACATCCAGCGAGAAGTCCTGGCGCTTTGTTTGCCTTAGCCTCCTTTGCAGACGTTGTGTAGCGCTTCCGGTTCCCGTCATTCCTCCACTACGTCTGCTAAGACTCGAACAACATTCCTTTCTACGAATTTGACCAATCAGAGAAAGCCCCACAAAAGCTTGTGGGTACGACCTTGACCTTGGCCGTCTTTCCCGCGAACAAGATGGCCGCGGTGGAGGAGAGAATCAGGCTGGATGACTGTTATAGAAATATCAGCCAAGTTTTCCGCATAAAGGAGTTCAACAGTCATCAGAAAAAGGCCATAGATGCCATAATTTTAGAAAAGAAAGACGTTTTTGTAAATCTTCCAACTGGTTCCGGGAAATCGCTAGTGTTTCAGGCTATGCCTTTGATGTTTGACCTTGTAAATGTAAATAACGTGAATCACTCGATTATCATCGTGGTCTCACCCTTGATCAACTTGATGTTAGATCAAGTAAATAGATTAAATGCACTTGGGATAACGTCTGTGTGCCTGAGTGAGGTTGAAAACATGGAATCAGTGGAAGCCGGACAGTTTTCAGTTGTATACGGAACGCCAGAATCATGGCTGAAGAATGAGCGATGGCGTTGCATGCTGTCATCCCAGGTATACCAAGAACGAGTTTGTGCCGTAGCTGTCGACGAAGCTCATGTAATAAAACAGTGGTAAGTAGAAGTTTTCTTTACAACAAAATACTTGAGAAAGCTAAAACTTACGTTACGTGACTTTAGTTTATAACGTGTGCATGCAATCGATTACCCTCATTGAAGGACCACTCTTCTACTATTCTTCGGTCCGTTTAATACAATATCTTGTAGCCTGTGTACAATAGCTAGTATACAGCCGCTATGCTCTCACCCGGCCCAAGAGAGAATTGCATGGAATAAGAAGACGTTTGCACGCGCAGACTAAATATCTTGTAGGATTAATGTTATATTTGAACTTTTCAGGGGTACTTCTATGAATAGTAAACACACAGCATTCCGAGAAGTCTACTCTCGTTTACATGAGTTTAGATCACTACTGCCTTCAGTTAACATTCTAGCATTAACAGCAACGGCTGCTCCGGATACAGTGGAATGTATAATGGAAACTCTTCTGCTTGTAAACCCTATTGTGGTGATGGAAACCCCAAACAAGAAGAACATCATGTATTCTGTCACTTACATGGATCAGACTTCTAAACCAGAAGACTATTTTCGATGGATTGCTGGTGATATTAAAGAAAAGGGAAGTTCTGCAGATAGAGTTATAATTTACTGCCAGACTATAAAGCAGTGTGGGATTGTATATGCTACACTAAAGGGATTACTTCGTGAAAGCTTGTATGCTGGGCCAGAGCACAACCCCAAAAATGTTGTTCTTGAGATGATCCATTCTTGTACCCCAAAAGCTAACAAAGATGTTATTCTTAGCTCATTTCAACACGCTGATGGCTGCATTCGAGTATTGGTTGCCACCATTGCTTTTGGTATGGGTGTGGATTGTAAAGGGGTTCATACAACAATCCATTTTGGTCCGCCTAAAAACCTTGAAGCATATATCCAAGAGAGTGGAAGGTCAGGGAGGGATGGCCAACCTAGTAAGTCTTTTATTTTATATAAAGGTCTGCTATTGGCACATGTTGAACAAGATATCAAAAGATATTTAAAAGACACAGGATGTAGAAGAAATAAATTGATGCACCATTTCGGGATAACTGCAGACCAGATTGAGTATCCAGGACCTCAGCATGAATGTTGTGACAATTGTGTCAACAGTTGCACTTGTGGATCATCTGACTGTAGGTCATATTGCCAATTTCCAGGAAAAAATGCAGTAGATAAAGAAGCAATGGATGTGTCAGAAACAAGAAAAGTCACCACCCAAAACAAATGTTTATTGGAGAAACATCTTATTAAATATCACAAGACACTCCTTATGAACATTATTGCAAAAGTAGCAAATGGACAGTTGAGCTCAATTGTTCACCCTCAGATGTTAATTGGTTTTGGTGAAGTGCAAATTAAACAAGTGCTGGATAATTGTCAATCAATTATGAACATTGCAGATGTATACAGATTTGTAGAGATTTGGCATAGTAATCATGCAAACTATATTTATCAACTTATATGCAAGGTATTTTTGGAAGATCATGATGTAGCTACTTTCCCCAACGTCTCTCTGGAGTTAGATGATAGTGATGATGAATTGGATGACTTAATAATGAATGAGTGGGCCACACTAGTAGAAGATGATGAGCTTTTGAATATGGTTGTTGAAAATATTTCACTTTCACATGAATATGAGGATGAAACTGATATACATGAACTATCATCAGGTGACTCGACTCTACAAGGATCTGTACCAACATCAGCAATACAAGCTTTGGCTAATTTGAGCATAACTGAAGGTGATGAAGGTATAATTTAGACTCTAAGTGTGAAGGACACTTCCTTACCTAATTTCAACATTTTAACTTTTTTAATTTTAACTTAAAAAGTGTATTGAGTTAAATAATCCCTCTCAGACTAATTTGGTGCTGTCCTACTTGTATATGCAGCTTAGTTATTTAGGGAATATTAATTCATTAATATTATAAGAGATGTGATTATCAAATATGACACACTAAAACTGTGAAACAGTGCTAACTTTAATTACCGTAGCACTATAAATAGTGCAATGTCTTTTGTTTTCTATTGTTTCATTGGTGCAACATGTATTTAGCACTAAATAGTTTGTACTGTTTCACGGTTTTAGTGTTTGCACTCAGATGATATCTCAAAACATCTCCTTATAATTACCATGAGCATTGATTCCCTATATATAGAGAGAGAATATGGAGAAATACTTTATTACATGTAAGCCAGACACGTGCACGTTGAATAAGAGGAATGAGCTGGCTAGCGCATGCCGTCACGCGAACAAATATTTACTTAAGAACATGTAAACTATTTAATTTTCACGTCATGATTAGTGTATTTAAGGAACTTACTATTACGAGAGAGGACAAGTTGGCCGTCTCGAAACAGAACTGTAGTGCCTATGCCATCGTTTTAATGTTTTCCGTTGCATTATTTAATTATATATATATATATATATATACATATAGTAATGATTTGGATGCGTTTACTCTTTGACTTCCATGGTTTATTACATACAATACTGTTTCGTACAGGTCGCGGTGTTATTGCGAACCTGCACTCTTCAGTGCATAAACCAGAGTGATTTGGATAGAACATTACAACAACATGTCTTTTCTAATTATCTTAAATTCCTCAAAAGGTATATATATATATATAACCAATGTGTATACTACTCAGTTTTTGAGTACATAGAGTTTAATACAATTTGTTTCGTAGACCGACGTGAAGTCGGTCCACTCTTCAGTTAATCTCTATACACTGAAGCAATTGTCAAGAGCTACAACAACAATATGATCGCGTCAGTATCGTAAACCGTTGAATAGTCGCGCGCGCTAAATAGTTGCACGCGCTAATGTGATTGCATGTATATATATATATGCCATATATGCAGGTTCCTGGACGTAGTAGAGTGCTCAATACATGAGTAGAGCTAAAATATATACCGGTACGTAGAAGAAGAAGACAAGGAACACAGTAGCGACTTAAGTAGCGACTTAAGTAGCGACTTAAGTCGCTAATGTGTTCCTTGTCTTCTTCTTCTACATACAGCAATATGCAGAAATTCTGATCCTTTTGACTACAATACACATATATCAAAGACCTACTTAAGACCATGGGATGGCTACACTGATATTTTTTTCATAAAGCCTCGCTGGCAGACAACTAGAAAAAAATATCTGTGTAGCCATCCCATAATTTTAAGTACGTTTTTGATATATGTGTATTTTAGTCAAAAGGATCAGAATTTCTGCATATTGCTGTATAAGACTTTATATATATATGATAAGTAGAATAGAGATAAATAGGTGCTAATGTTCAACGATGAACTCCCAATAAAAGGATCCTCTAGGATTCACAGTCTGCACTCCAATATGTATAAGTAGCATAAGGATTCAGTAGAAGAGGCAGGCAACTTCTGATTGTCCAACAAGTTTAATTTAAACGTTTTGGCCCTTCGGCCTTCTTCAGTAAAAAAGTAAAAATATAAAATGGTAAAATGACCAGACCATTTTACCATTTTATATTTTTACTTTTTTACTGAAGAAGGCTGAAGGGCCAAAACGTTTAAATTAAACTTGTTGGACAATCAGAAGTTGCCTACCTCTTCTATTGAATCCTTATGCTACTTATATATACATGTATATGATATATACCTATTCCAAATATCGTTGTCCGGGCCGAAAGTAACAAGCAAGAAGCTGACGACCGCAAAGGACTTTGGGAATCTCCTAATTAATTAACTTATCCATGGTACTTGAGAAGTTATCCCTACGAGCAATGAATAGCAATCATTTGGAACTATTCGGCCATTTGAAAATGCATGTTGTCAAAATGTCTACGGATGAATAAATGAATAAGGAGAAAGTCCCAATGCCCTTTGCGGTCGTCAGCTTCTTGCTTGATGCTTTCAGAGGGGACAACGATTTTTGGAATAGGTGTATATATATATACAGTCATTTGCAAAAATTCTGGCCACCACGAAATATCGATATATCTGGTGCATTATGGGTAATTCAATAATACTATTTTTAGTTTCCTATAAACTTATTAAATGAAGCAAAATTTACAAACAACAAACGTAAGACTAAAATAAACATTATACTAAATATTTCTACCAACTTTGCTGGCGTTAACCCGCTTTAAGGGGAATTTTCGATTATTTTATATTATATATTGATATTTCGTAGCGGCCAGAATTTCTGCAAATGACAGTAGTTATCCATTAATGCACATATAATGAATGAATGAATATTTTTTCAGTAGTCATTTTGAAAAAAAAACATCCTTAACACAAGCCTGCAAATAATGTTTTCAATGTTAGGTCAGTGACAGGTGTTGACTGGAGGTACAGTCATGCTGATCAGACAAAGGTTGTGTGATCTTGAGTGAATCGAAATATATTATTTCTATATGTTCCACACTGGTAACAGAACAACCTGGTCAGACTGAGTTCAGCAGTCAAAACCTCACTTTTTTACACATAAATGTTTGATGACTGGCTGTTATTTGCAGACTTGCTACATTACATTGTACGAAGGATCGTATTTTTACATTTAACATTACATTGTATATGCTAACAACAATAAATTTAGTATAATTGCAGATGACTGCTGATAATATATCTTGATAATAATTATCTTGCTTTTAACTTTAAATCAATGTTCCTTTTGTGGTCATTTATCCACTTATATATCATGGACATATCCAGCTGAAGTATTGGGCTTCTCTCAAACTTGGAAAAATGGTTGAGACTTCGACCATATTGCCTTTCAAATACATCCACTTCACACAGTCGCTTGACAACAGCTTGTAGGTCTTGATTTGTATCCTTCTTGGTATGTGCTCCAGACTTGTACCCTTTATCCACACATTTTTCCATATTGTGAATAATAGACTTTGTAGATTTCTCAGCATAGCAAATCCGGTTCACTGATATCTCACTCACATTGGGACCCAAATTCTTGATGGCCTGTTTTACATGATTGTTGCTATGTTCTACTTCAAGATCTAGTGGAATGTTCTTGCCTGGACTTCCATGGTTATTTACTCCTCTGTTCCATATACCTATGTGCATCTCTGGGAGACAGCAAAGAATTAATTAAAAACATCTGATACAAACACTCCAGAGCATATTTTATGCTATGGGACTTGTCAGCCTTGCACCACAGCATAAAATACTTGTACTGCCTCATTATTCGACTGCCATCACCTTCCTTCACTGCATCAAGAAAATTTAAAAACAACATCCCATCAGAAAGTAGAGCACTGTTATAATCATATATGTCATCTTTTAATGCTGTTTCCTTAGGCTTGATTTTTTCAGGTTTACCTGGACATGGTACCAGTTGTAGGTCAACTTCAGGTGGAGGCTGGTGGGTAAGTTCATGGTTACGCCTACTCCTACCATCATATTTAAATGAACGTGTGCATCCAGCAAAACGGCATGGAAATCTACCATTTGGATTCAGATTTTGACTATTTGTAGCATTCTCTCTATCTTCAGCTGTAAGAATATTGTCAACGACAACATTTATGTCCTCTTTGGTAAAAACAATTTGGTCTACAACCATACTTGCTGCCTTGTACAAATATTGAATCTTTTTCAACTTTGACTGCATGGCCAGCTCCTCAGGGATGGGACAGTTTGATGGGGGACCTGATGCACAGTTGAAACCCAAAACCTTTATTGCAGCCACAATTATCCTTGCTTCCAACTCCAATAAGAGAAAGTCACGATCAGCTGCATAAGCAGTACGAGGATCACTGACAACATTCCTTCTGTTGATCAGAGTTCTATCTGAATAAAGGGTACATATATCCCCATCAGATTGTGCTGAAAAAAAACGTCTGAAGATCATCTATAAAAAAATTATACAGGAAATTGATTACGGCAATTCATTAATAATTATAGTAAATTCATTAATTTAAAGATACTTACATTGTAAATTTTTTTAAATAATTATTTAAATAAATTTAAAATGTATTCATTAATTTTATAGAAAATAAAATATACTCACTGTAAGTATCTTTAGTCCAGCATGCCAGTCTCCCAATTGCAGTGTTATCCCCTCAAGTCTGTCTGCAGGAGTGTAGCCATTGGCAACTGATTGTATAACGTTAACAGCTCGTTCTACTGTCAGTTGGTCTCCTGCGAAGAGTTGGGGGTCAAATGATGTTTCTTCATTTGGTCCAGACTGTTTGGGTAGATATGTCTGGAATTGCTTTAATATTTCCAACATATCATCGTTGACATTTTCATCTTTGTATATTATACCAAGTGGTGCCTACATGAATAACCAATAAAAAATAATTATAAGAAGTTATTTGTGTTATAATTATATATTATACATGAGTTCTTATACAATATATTGTATATGTACCTGTAATCCTTTTCACATATCCCCATATTATAAATTTAAACTAAACATGAGATATTTAAACAACAGATTTGAATATATCATGAAATGAACGATATGATCTGAAATTAAACCTACAATGTAAATAAGGGATCATTCATAACTCATGTGGAGGACTATAGGGATTTAATTTATTTGGATAGAATATTTTTAGGTGGCCTGCACTTAATCCCAACATGTTTTTCAGTGATCCCCTTCTGAGACAGCAGAAACTAAATATCATGTCCCTCATTTTCCATGTTGTATTCAACTTTTATTTAAAAAAACAAATCTGAGGGAAATGATATAATTTCCATATTTGATCAATTTTTTCTTTTGGCCCTATTGAATAAAACTTGATATATAAAGCTTAATATTTGTTTATTTTTCTCTTTACAAAAGTTGTAACCAGTAGGCTATATTATTCAACTGCACTTGCCTTGACTGATATTTTGGCCATCTCTTTGCTATACTGATGTGGGATGTGCTGTATAGCAATATCTTTCAGGAATTCTAACATTTTGAAATGCTTAACTAGAACACGTGACACAAGAACCACATAATTAAACCTCTGCCTCTGTTGATCTGCCATATCTGGTAGAAACTGCATATTCTCTAATTCCAGGATTTCCTTGTTTCCAATAGTATCACAACATAAAAGATTGCCAGAAACACGATTTTCAACATAGCAATGGTTCACCCAATGATTATCCTTATTCTGGCTTGTACTTGTCATATTCCTGCATTCCAGTCTAATGTCTACATTGTCAAATGGTATAACAAAACCTGGATGGGTGTGGCCTTTTTGTTGTTTGGCCTCTTGTAAAAGTTCATCATATTTGTCACCTAATATGTCCATCTTCTTCAGCACTGTCTGATTGCAGCAAGTTATCTTCAACTTTGCAAATGTGTTCATGGTTGCCTGGAATGATGAAGTTAACATATATAGTTACAGGACATGTCTAGTTTATACTGAGTGCATAAATCCAAAAATTTAATTAGTATTTTTAAATGTAATGGATGTGTATTATATTCGTTTTCTTAATTTCTACTTTCACATTCATCATAATAATCTTCTAGATTATTTCCAAAACACTGACGCGTCACTTTGCTGACTGAACCAGTGCGCTTCCGGTTCCCGTCATTGACGAACTGGAAGTAGAATCACCTCGCAAGTGACGGTCAGCTTGTAGATTTCAAAACAAACAAAAGCGTACATATTTCATACAAGTGACTTAGATGGTTGATTTTAGTCGTAGATATAAACCTTACCTCCATTGATCTCGTCTTTATCGCAATGCCAAGTATAGAAGCCAGTGCGCTCATGTGTTGGTTTCGTTCTTTCAGAATCACAGAACCTGCCACAGCCATTGCTGGAAACCACTTCGCATCGTTGACTGCACTTTTTCGTGGTGAAAGACAGCAAGTCAGCAAAACCGAGTAAAAGAGTGGTGCACGCTCTTTCCATTCGTAGCATAGTTTCTCTAAGTCAAAGTTAATCAAATCGTCCCTTGTGCTTTTCCTCAAAATGGATGGGTTCCTTGAAGAACACAAGCCGTTTATTTCTTCTTGCAAAATTCTTAAAATTCGTTCAACCACTTTGTTCCGTACATCCTTAGATCTGAGTACAGCTTTGGCAATCGCTAGGGAATTCTTGTGGATTAGAGCCTTTCCGATAACTTCGTATTCACCAGTCAGTTCTTGTTTAATGGTCTTTGACGGATAAGTCAAAGTAATGGTAACTGTACTCTTCTGACTACCATCAGCAGTCCTCTGTTTTACTGGCAAATTTCGGGTGGGTCGATGTACCTGAGGAACTTGCTTTAATGGTGTGGATGTATTTTGAAACCCAACAAGACAGAAAACTCTTGGAGCATCGTGTATTGATGAAGAGCGAACTGGAGACTCGGAGAAGCAGGGTCGCGGTACAGAAGATAGTGTCTGAGTAGAAGAAGTGTCGTTGTATTTCAAAGATTTCTTTGCGCTTTCTTCAACTCCGGGTGAAACGCGTTTCGATCGCAGTTTCACATCGTTATTTAAATTACTTTGGATTTCTCTCTTCAATTCAGTATACGCCTTCTCTACGCTAGAAAATCGCTTTACTTTTTGCAAACAGCTCCGACAAAGAAACAAGGTACTGTATTCGGCGTAGTCGGCAAGGTCTTTTAATTCACCAAGTCTTTCTAAAATCGAGGGAATATCCAGCAGACTTCTACCAAATATCCTTGTACGGTGTTTCTTACACTCCTCTTTCTTGCATATAAAACATATAGTGTCAAAATTCAATACTTTCTTTGGTGTATTCACGCGATACATGTACAAACGTAACTGTGACTTTTTTCTACCGTTTTGCGCGGGAAAATAAAAAATTTACATATCGCCTAGCAATTTGATTGGCTGATAGAAAACAATGTGGAAAGGAATGTTGTTCGAGTCTTAGCAGACGTTAATGGAGGAATGACGGGAACCGGAAGCGCTACACAACGTCTGCAAAGGAGGCTATGTTTGCCTGAGCGCTTCGGAGAAATAGTCGAGTGATGTATGTGGTAATATATTTCTCTAGTTGATACATCCAGCGAGAAGTCCTGGCGCTATATTTGCCTGAGCGCTTCGGAGGAATAGTTGAGTGTTGTCTGTGGTTACATAATTTTATATGTTGACTGCTATGGTGTTAGAAGTAACACCACTCGTTCTCGACAGACCTTTACAAGATAGTCCAGTAAGACCCCCAACAGATGCGGTAATAAACTATTACCGCATCTGTTGGGGTTCTTTGGTAACTAAGTGACTGCGGCTCGTTATGCAACACATTCGCATCCGTGTTGTATCGGCCATACAATCGCTCGCCTTCGGCTCGTGATTGTATAGGCCAATACAACACGGCCGCTCATGTTGTAATCATTACATAATGATCCTTGCATGTGACCGATTGGACAAACCTGATTGGACCAATTACTCATGAATTATGAATGAGTTTTAGAAGCTCTGATAGAAACACGCGGGATGTTGGGAGAACACGAGAAAAGCTTTAGAATCACGAGCCGTAGTCCTTCTCCTCCAGGACATTAGAGACCTTTAGATCCGAGTCCGACTACGAGTACGAGTTTTGACCGCGCGAAGATTGGCACTAGTATGTCGTAGTCGTAATCGTACTGACGCAATTGAAACTTTAGATGGTAAACAACTACGAGTTTTTATGTGTTTTGGAGTTTCTCGTACATATCTACCATGTTTTCAGAGAAACATATCCTGGCAGCAACAGCAATGCTGTATATGGAAGATATTTTTGACAAAGATGAAGTTGTCGCGGTTTTAACTGAGTTGCACAGAAAAAAAACCACCGTATCCGTACTGGTAACATAAGCACGTCGAGTATTCGCTACAAGAAATGGAGGAATCTGAAGTAAAATCTGAGTTCCGATTTGGGACCCATGAACTGGCTCTACTCATGGAAGCACTAAAGATTCCCTATAAATGTACATGCCCAAATGGCACTGTTGCTTCGGGTCTTGAAGGACTGCTGATGCTGCTTAAGGTGGTTCCAGCATAATGAATGACCGGTTTGCCGTATTTTTTAACTCGCTCGCTCCGCGTCAATATTGCTTGGATTATTTTCTGCTTAACACAAATACTAATTCAACTATTCTGCCTTTCAATGATGTATTCAAAATTATCATTGTAAGCTGCGTTTGTGAATGCCAGCTGATATTCGAACGACACCATGTTCACTAAAACTGCTGCCAAGCGTTATTCCCTAGTACGATTATTTTTAAACTTCGTCAACGGCCTTTTAAGGTCCCTAGTAATGTTCTGAGGAGGTAAGAAGGAAATCGTTCGAGCCGAAATCACGTAACAACACAGGTCCGAATATTGACAACAAACATATGAACTGGTCAACACAGTGTCATAGAGTGGCAACCATTCGACCGATTTTAACGATTTTATTGGACCAGTCTTATCCACGCTTCATAACACTGCTGTTCAAAGCTCAGACTTCTAACTTAAATACTGACTTTGCAGATGAATTTTGAGCAAAGGCATCTAAACGCTTGAGAATGTCACATTTTTAAAAATTCACATTTTCTCAACTTTCTCGTTCATTCGCTCAACCAAATCGTAGATATTCTAGTGACAGTAAGTCTAACCCTTCCTGGATATGTTGGACTATTCAGCTGGGTTTGAGCGTGCGAAATGTTAGGAAAAAAAGAATAAATAGCGAGACTGGTCGACTCGCATGAAAATTTCGCCGAGAGTCAATGATAATATATTCAATCACGAACTTTTTCGGCGCTTCGGCAGTTTCACTCGAGTGAACGTGGTGTAATGTATGCGCATTTAATTAGTCACGTTATCCGTGACAATAGTAATATATTCACGTACTAAACAATGCATGCGAGTATACATATTTAGATATGGGTGCATGAAAATGGGGAGCTGTCCACAGAAGTGGACAGCGGTATACTCGCATGGAGGGACAGAACGGAAAAACGGGTTTTGGCCTCTCGTTATAAGGAAACCTTTACGTATATAAGCTAAATATTCCGCAAACATATTCTTTCACGGCCAAAGAACAGCATATCAAATGCACCTGAAATTTTATTAATGCGCATTTGAGATACAGCACCTTGTACCCTGGGGGAGGAGGTACTCTGATCAACAGAAAAACTGACATTTCCGGGAATATCCCCAAGCAGCTTTATGATACTTCAACAGAATTTTTCCACAGGTTTTGAGTGACGATGCCACAAATAGAGGCTAAATTTCACCAGATACCGAAGAAAATTGTGAAATTAGCTGCCTTGCGGTTTTTCGGCTCTGTGGCATGGAGGGGGTAACTTCGCAGCGCGTCATCCAGGGCGGGAGGGCGGGAAGTCGAAACCAGCTACACGGCGTCGTAGATGGGAATGACACAAAAGACAGGGTGTGCGGTAATATATGCACGCAAGGCATGATGGGATATCTATTGTTATGGAAATACTCGCTATTATTATGAGTACTTAGAATAGTAATATATTCACGTACTAAACAATGCATGCGAGTATACATATTTAGATATGGGTGCATGAAAATGGTCCACGTATCACAGGTAGGAGCTGCTAAAAGTCCTGGGAGCACCCTGGTGCCCACCAAAATAGCCTACTCTCCCATTCTACAACGCTCAAAGAACCGATAATGCAAGATACCGTATGAATTCATTGGAGTGTAACAAAGCTAGGAAAAACCCTTTTTTTTTTTTTTTTTTTTTTTTTTTTTTTTGCCAACACTAAGGTTGTTGTGGGAAATCGGGGGAGAAGTTTTCTAAAGTGTTCATTTGCCGGTAGGCTAAGCCAGGGTCAGCCTCCTTGGAAGACGCCTCGGCCAAGCGCGACGAGGCGGAGGATGCAGACATGACCTTGGACAGCTGCATGTAGTGCGAAGCTGTGGCTTGTGACTTCCATCCCACGTGGGACATTATGTCCTGAAGCTCAGCCCCCGACAATGCCAATGTAATAGCGCAACCCGACCGGAAGCCATGCAACGTGTGAGACTCGTCCATATGGAATTCCTTCAAGTACAACTTCAGGCGAGACTCTGCTGCAGACGACGATAAACTTTTGTTTGCCACTCCGCGGTCGGGGGTAATAGGGCGGAAAAGGTAGCCAGATGTGAGGCTAATCCCGATGGCTTTTGAGTGGTTCACGTAAAGTTCAGTTGCATAAACAGGACATATTATCAGGTCACTACTACGACGGATTCCAAACAAATTTGTAGAGCCGTCGCGCAGGGTTTTCCCCCATGTGTGATTAAAGAGGAGTCCATCGTTGTTGGGAAAACGCAATATTTCCTGAGACTTCACCTGGCCTAAATCCCCAGGTCGGTCCCCGCTGAAGAAAAGGATCTTAAAGTAGGCCTGATCGCGTAAAATGCAATATATTTCTATCGGCGATAGATTTCCTGAGGCCAACTTTGCGTTAATGCCACGGCCTAGCCGTACTAGGTCGCTAACGAAAAACGGGGTGGCTTGTTTAGGCAATGTCCGAGCCTGAAGCTGTTCGGCAGTGATGACCTTTATGTAACGTCTTAGCGATATGTCAGTGGCGGGATTGCCAACCAGGAGTCGTGGGTCCCAATCCCCTCTACGACCGTTTTCATTAAATATGGCCCGCAATTTTCCCACCTGCGAGTCAACGGAGCCATAAGCCAACCGAACCGGGCATCCGCACGCTGAGACCCCTTTGTTTCCCAAAAAATGGCATCCATATCTATGCACCTGGGTCTTACCGTGGCTGTCTTTCCAGACTAGAAAACGGCAAAGATCTCGTGGACAGGCCGATGAGATATCCTGGGGCTGAGGCAGCGAAAGCAGAAAGGATTGCAATTGCTTTTGTAAAGATGACTTTTGTTTTGAATAATTTGTACTAGCGCACAGGGATGAAACTTCGGACAAGCGTGTATCTAGGGCTACAATGTCTGGGGAGGGGGAGAGGGTCGGTAGGTCGCTTCTACTCAGGATTTTCCTCTGATAGCCACACCTCTGGCAGAAACGGAAGTCCGAGTCGTTGGCGTAACAGCAAGATGGGCATGCTGCAGATGGCGTGAATAGCTTGGGTACCGTAGGGAGAGGCTATGAATTAAATAAAGATACAACAGACTTAGGTGCGGTTTTAAATTGTGTATTTTATTGTGCAATCACATTTGATATTCTCCAGAATCATTAAATGCCATATAACACTTATGGCTGGAGCTGAGCGGTTTTAAAGTTACTACCAGGGATCTTAAAGCCGGAAAGCCCATAAATCCCACGGGAGATTGAATTCGCTGCGGTAACCTTCTTTAGAGGGGGGGCGGATCGCGCCGAGCTGTCCTCTCGACGCGAGGCGTAGAGAGGTCCGGGCTACATGGTTCAGAGTCGGCCACCAGTACCGCCTGGGACGAACGTCTGGGATCACGATGGTGGAAGAGCAATTGTTTTCTTGCAGGAGTCGGATGACAGGTCCAATAAGGATAATAGGGGGGAAAACATATAGGTTTCGCAGCAACGGGTCGGACTCTGGGCTGCTCAGGTCTTGTGCAAAGATATCTACTCCCGAAGAACCTGGCATCGGGTAGGGAGTGAAGTGGGGCAGAGGTATTCCATCCTTCACGTCCTGAGTGTTTGAATCGAGCGCCATGAGGTCGATAGAGTGACCGGATGGCCCGCCAAAGCGAGGGTGTTCCTGGAGTAGAGACCACAGATGTGGCGCCAATTTACAATCTGCCGGGGATAATTTTCTTGATGGTTCGTCAGCAGGGTTTTCTCCTGAGGAGATGTACGATACTGCCAGGTGAATGTTTTGGTCGGCGACAGTGGAATAGAGCTCTTTTAGTGCATCGGAGAAAGGGCCAGCTCTGGCGGCTTGTGTTCTCCAAGCTTGCACAAGACATTGGTTGTCTACGAACGCATCAACCCGGGCGTTCACCAGGGATTCGCGGAAAGTTAGAATGGCGTTCGTTAGGGCCTTGGTTTCCTTTACTGCTATGTTGTGAAGGCTCATATCAGGGCTCCAATAATCCGACACAGGGATCAGACTGTGTTCAGGAAAGAGGGCCCCCCAAGCAAACTTCGAAGCATCGGAGAATATTACAAATTGGGAGTGCTTCTCATGTCGCCATTTTCCAACCTTTGAAACCACCTCAGGGGAGGCCCAATGCTCTATCTCTAACCGCAGGGCTGGTGATAGGTGGGCTGGCTTAGCTGTCTTTAAAGCTTTCCCGATGGCCATGTTCATTTCATTGGTATATAAACGAGCGTCTTGAATGGCTAAATTGAAGGAGGAACACTTGCCAGCGAGTCGCTGCTGGGTGTGGACTGACACGTGGCGTTTTGCGAGGATTGAGGCTACTAGGGCAAGGAAATCCTTCTGCTTGTTGATAGGTAGATAAAAGGCCTCTTGCTCAGTGTCGGATATGAAACCAAGAAATTTGATTTGTTTTTGTGGGGTGAGCACGCACTTGGGCAGACCAAGGGTATAGCCGAGGTGTGAGAGGGTGTAGGCCACCACATAAACAGCATCCTGAGCGTTGGTTAACTTCGTCCTGTCCCGGGGTGTTGCCGACAAGGGTATTGTCCCGGGGGTGCCGAGTTGTAGTTCTCCAATGTGTCGATCGTCGTTATATAAGGAGGAGGGAATTCCCTATGGAGCGGGAGAAATGGGTCGCTACCAAGCCTGTCGAGTGGTATATCCATGCGGAGAGTTTCCAACCAAAAGGAATTGTGTTGGAGACAAAATACCATCCCTTCCATTGTAGGCCGAAAAACGCCCGGCTTGGCTCCTCTAACAAGATATGGTTATACCCTGACTTATCGTCGAGAACGGATTGGTACGAGTCCTTAGTTAGGTATCTCGGCAGGTGTGACAAGTTATCCAGTCTAAAGGGTTTATCCACCATCCATAAATTTAAATAGCGATTGTCGTGGCATAGGCGTGGCTTCGTTGGCTCGACGGTGAGAGGCATCACTAGGTATGGGGCGTTCACCTCTCCTACCTTGCCGACGACTGAGATTGATCCATTCAGCACTCTTTCCAGAAGGGTGTTATCAATAAATTGCGTGAAACCCTCGCAAGATTTATTGTTTTTGAGGAGCGTCGGGGGAGGAATATCACTGTCAAATTGTCGGCCTTGAAAACTACCACGGAAGTGGCGAAAGAATTTAACGACGGAGACTTTGTTCTTTACCCAATCAAGGACCTCGTATGCATCGTCATAGGGGGCTCTAGCTACAAGCTCTTCCCAATTCCGGGCGTGGAGGTGAAGTTGGCCCGCTAGGAAGTTGTTAGAGTCGCGGAAAGGCAGATCTGCGATGTTAGGCGACTGGGCACCCTGTGCAATCTTGTCAATGAAATCAAAGTCACAGGGTGGGGCTGACATCCCTTCCATAGCCTCCAGGGGGGTCAGGTCCCTGGTGACCCACCTCATGGGTCTTGGTCGTTGAGAGTTGATATGTGCAGACGGGTCAAATAAACAGCCCTGGGAATAAAGCAAAACGAACGAATAGTCTTAGGGATATTCCCACGGCCAAACTCTCAACAAGTAGCGCAATTTTGCGTGCCGCAAAACTGGGTATACCGATCATCCTAAATATGGGACCTAAACCTCCTGAAGGGAAGGGATGACAGCCTGACCCAGATAAACCGGGGGGAGAGATTATCCTCCTGTTTCGAGCTGACACCCATCCCACCAGCACACACAACCGAATAGGGGGCAGACAAAATGAGGGTGAAAATAATCTAAATACTACCAAGCTGATGGACTACAGGTGAATAATCTTTTATTGCCTATATCAAATGTTTTAATGAGGTAGTAAACTCGGGGAATAACTCTTCCCATTCTAGTCAGATGCTTTATAAATTACAACGACACTAAACTGGAAACAAACTTTCCATAACTCAGGCGACCGTGGGTTACTGTCGCTTTGTCCTCTGAGGACAGTTCCTAGCAAAGTGACTCTCGGAATTACACAGGAAGCATGTGAGTTGCGCCATGTTAGGGCGACGAGCGTATGGACTTCTCCTATTCTCCCGCCAGGAAGGCAGTCGGCGGGATGCTGTAGCCCTATCTGGCCATGGGTGACCATGGTTGTTCAGGTCCATCAAGGGCTGAGGACCTCCGTGATTATATGCCGGCGGGCGGGGGTTGTCACTCAGCGTGCCGATGTTCTTCAGGACCTTATTTGCTTTCTCTAGAATCTTGCTCTTGACCGGGTCGCCGACCAGGGCAACGAACAGGTCTTTTAAGGCGGTGCGCGACAGGGTCTTGGAATGTCTCTGGACTTCATCCAGAACACACTCAAATTCTCTTGCTTTGGGGTCATTGTTTACCTTGGCCTGGCGGACGAGGGTCTCCAAGTCGGCCAAAGCCTCGTCCGCGTCGAACCTGGCTTTGTCCAAAGTTCTGTGTAATGACTGCAGTGCCATGGCTACCGAGTTTGCTTTCCCCTGGTCCTCAAGCTTCTTTAATCTTTCCTCCATGGTAGGAATACACTGGGAAAAACAGGCAAAAGACGGGGTCAAAGGATGATACGGTACATAGGGGCTATGTGGGGAGTAAAGCTAGTCTCCGGGGAAATGAACTTGTAACGGTTAAAGGACTCTAATCAGGATCCATTGTTTCAAAATATTTTGTTTGCCACAAGGGAAAGGGGAGAATAGAAAGCCTATATAAACAAACGAACTAAGAGAAATCTGCATAAAATTCCTACTAAACAAACATAACCAGGAAATATGTTTTAAAATTGAATATGGCTAAACAGTGAGTCCGAGGGTAGATTTGACTGAATTGTTTCCCGGTAGACCTCTACCTGGTTAAATCAGTTATACATTCGCAGGGAAAATTAAACACTTGAGCGGTAGACCTCTACCTGGCTAACCCAGTTATATATTTGCAGGGAAAATTAAACACTTAGCGGTAGACCTCTACCAGGCTAAACCAGTTATACATTTGCAGGGAAAATTAAACACTTAGCGGTAGACCTCTACCTGGCTAAACCAGTTATATATTTGCAGGGAAAATTAAACACTTAGCGGTAGAACCCTACCTGGCTAAACCAGTTATATATTTGCAGGGAAATAAGCACTTTTAGCGGTAGACCTCTACCCGGCTAAGTCAGTTATACATTCGCAGGGAAAATTAAACACTTTAGCGGTAGACCTCTACCAGGCTAAACCAGTTATACATTTGCAGGGAAAATTAAAGACTTAGCGGTAGACCTCTACCTGGTTAAATCAGTTATACATTCGCAGGGAAAATTAAACACTTAGCGGTAGACCTCTACCTGGCTAAACCAGTTACACATTTTGTAGGGAAAATTAAACACTTAGCGGTAGACCTCTACCTGGTTAAACCAGTTACACATTTTGTAGGGAAAATTAACCACTTAGCGGTAGACCTCTACCTGGCTAAACCAGTTACACATTTTGTAGGGAAAATTAAACACTTAGCGGTAGACCTCTACCTGGCTAAACCAGTTACACATTTTGTAGGGAAAATTAAACACTTAGCGGTAGACCTCTACCTGGCTCACACAGAAAACGTAGCAGATTATAAAGGGGGAACCCAATATCATAAGACCGTACCTCTAGAGGTTGACCTGCTGCGTTGGCGTTTTGATCCGCTGCCGAGGCGTTCTGGCCTTGAGGCGGGTTCTGGACTTCAGGCAGATTAACGTTCTGGGCTGCATCTTCTACAGGTAGAGCAGCAACGGGTAGAGCAGCAACGGCCGGGAATTGAACAGGATTATCGGCCATGACGCGCTGCGAATTCGAGGACTAACAAACGTCGAAACCAGCTACACGGCGTCGTAGATGGGAATGACACAAAAGACAGGGTGTGCGGTAATATATGCACGCAAGGCATGATGGGATATATATTGTTATGCAAATACTCGCTATTATTATGAGTACTTAGAATAGCGAACTCTTTTTATTTATTCTTCTAGACGTGACCAAACGTTTTGATTTTTTTTCCTAGTTGTTATTTATCATATAGCCGTGCGTATTGATCATTGTGAGATATATCATATATGATTTAGTTGTTGTTTGAATAACGTTTACTACGTTTTCTATGTCTGGATGACAGTGTTCGTATACATTTGAAGTCAAGCACAAATATAAGAAATGAGTACTACAATGATGGGTGATCCTTGCTTTTATATCACTGCACAAATTTTTTTCTGCCCGAGCGCAGCTGATGCAGTATTTTCACACATGTGGCAGTCAGCTCTACTGCAGCTAAAAATGCAATGTCGTGTCTGGATGTGTCGTAACAGCAATCATGGACAAATTTTCAATTCCTCGAGAGGAAAAACGAAAACGTGGCGCCTTGTTCGTCGAGCAAATGAAGAGAGCAAAGCTAAATTCCAGCAGAAGCGATGCTGAAGTTCAGCAATACTCAGAAGTTGTGTCCGAGAAGCGACATGTGTGGACGAGGTCCCAGACTCGTAGTGCACAAGAAAGTGGCGCCAACTACGTTGTGGTTTGCCAAACCAACGCCCTTAAAACACGATTGTGCTCTCAATGTTGCAGTACATTAGACCTTTCCAAGGTAATATTTAGTCATGATATTGTGATTACTTTATGAGGGTTGTTACTGTGGTTATGATAATAATTCTACACAATACAACCTGTCACAATCAAGGAATGTTGAGATCTCATCGGAATGCACCCGAACAAGCGATTTATATTTGTTGGTTGGAGTACTAAAATACGTTCAACTATGTGTCAAAGGATGGAACACAAAACCTCAACATCACTAAGCTCCAGCAGGAGTAGATACAACCATGCGGGCATATTTATTTAGTATGTTTGTTTTGCGGCCCTAGGAAGTGGACCACCCCACCCCACCTAACAAAGCTCACCCCTCACACATTTTTATCTCCCATTTTTATCTCCCATTATTTTTACAATGCGTAGCAATGGGTAGTTATGGTTATAAATGAAGCGTTTTCGTGAAGCTATACTCCTTACAGTGGTGATGTTACTGATATTAGCGATAAATTATCGCCGTTTAGATAAAAATAATAGCACATTTAAAACTCGCTTATTTTATATAGGTCCTTCCATTAACTGTCTACTCTGATCAATCCTACTTGAAAGTTGTCTGTCACACATGTAATGAAACAAACACAGTCAGGCTATTCGATACAGCGGCAGCGGATCCTCAAACTGAAAGAAGGGTGGGGCGTAGGAAGAACCCGATAACTCGTTCGTTGGTTCTTGGAAGTTTACATTGTGGCATGGGTGCTACACACCAGCAAGGTCTAATGGCATCAGCCAATATGCGTGCCATGCATGAGTCAACGTTTAAACGCGTGGAACGAGAAGTCGGAAAACATATCGAGAATGTTGCTCGTGAAAGTTGTTCGACCTGGAAAGCCCTCGAGCAGGAAACGAGTCAGGAGGGACAGCTTAAGGGTTCGTACGACTTCGGATGGCAGAAGAACAAACGAGCTCATAACTCTAAGACTGGGCAAGGGACAGTAGTTGGCTATGAAACTGGCAAATGCATTGATTTTTGCACAAGAAATGCGTCATGTCGTAAATGTAACGAAGGTGCGAGAAATGGCAAGCCAGCGCTACCTCATGATTGCAGAAAGAACCATGAAGGGTCGTCAAAAGCTATGGAAGCATCAGCTGCGGTAGAGTTATTTGGTAAAGGCGGATACAGTGTGTTAATTGGCGACGATGACTCGTCTGTGATATCAAGAGTTCGCGCTGAGGTCGATGAAGGGATTCAAAAATGGTCAGATATCAATCATGCGATATGCACATTTAAAAGAGGTCTGTACGAGGTGCGTGGTAAGTCCTTTGGCTGTGACTGCGATAGAATAACAGACAGAGTAATTGACCATTTCTCAAAGTGTTTTAGCTACTGTCTATGTCAGCATAAGAATGACCCTATCGGCCTGAAATCTGGGTTGGAAATTATTGTCCCCCACTCATTTGGGGACCACAGTAAGTGCACCAATTCTACCTGGTGTAGACATCGGAACGACCCAAGCTACCGCCATAGCAGCCTTCCTGGTGGTCGACCACTAAAAGGCAGTCAGCTGCAGACATTTCTGAGCAACCACATCCAACTATTCAGGACCGATGAAGCTGTAAAGAAACTTGCTCCATTGGGATCTTCACAGAGTAATGAATGTATCAATAGTGTTGTATCTACTAAAAACCCCAAGTCACGATACTACGGGGGCTCAGAAAGTAGCGACATACCAATCGCAGCCGCTGTTGCACAATATAATGAAGGGTATGGCTACCTCAAACAGGTCCAACAACAGATGGCGCCCACACAAAATCAGGATAACCTTTCTGGCTACGTTACAGTGATGGACAGGAAACGGAAACTATGCAAGGCACGAAAGTCAGATGTTAAAGTGAAAGCGCGTAGACGCACTTTAAAATCTAACAACCAAGCTAAGACAAAGCGCAAAGAAAGCGCAGAAGGTACAACATACCATTCATGCATTGGGTTTACTGCCATTGTGTCTGAGGAGGAAGTGACACGTTGTGCTCAAGACACCGCTGGATACCAAAGAGTAAAAAAGTACCTGGAAGACAACAACCTCGCCCGGGAAGTAACTAAGCCACAGCCTCCTCCACAGTCGCTTTACAAAAATAACGATGGGGAGCTAACAGCCACTGTAATATTTGATTTAGAGACAACTGGGCTTTCCAAAAATGCAGAGATAATTCAGCTGTCTTGTATCCTATTAGACAACGATGAGCAGTTTACCACCTACGTATTACCTAAAGGACCAATCAGTCCTACTGCGTCAAGGATCCACAAGATCACAGTTGGATTTCACGATGGCCAAAGATCTCTATTTAAAGACGGTGAACAACTTGAATCTCTGCAGTTAGTAGATGCTTTGGAAAACTTTAACGATTTTTTGATGAACACTGAGGCCAACAATTTGCTGCTTGTGGGGCATAATGCTCACACATTTGATGCACCCCGACTAGTGGATAAACTTGCTTCATCTGGCTGTGCATTATCCTGTCTGCAACAACGCAAAATCTACTTTGGAGATTCACTGCCTGCCTTAAAGAAACACTTAAAACGACCCAGAAATGTGAAGCTTTCAGATGTGTATACTGAAGCTACAGGTGAGACATTTGACGCTCATGATGCCTTGGAGGATGTAATTGCATTAAAACGCGTCCTAAAT
Organism: Actinostola sp. cb2023; assembly: GCA_033675265.1. Taxonomy (NCBI): domain Eukaryota; kingdom Metazoa; phylum Cnidaria; class Anthozoa; order Actiniaria; family Actinostolidae; genus Actinostola; species Actinostola sp. cb2023. The sequence goes on along the minus strand of JAUJYZ010000746.1, from coordinate 25,465 downwards.
CATTACGGGGATCCTGTAATGAGCAAAGTAGTCGAAACGTCAAAACCATTGACTTATTTCATGCAATTACGTGAATACAAGAGAGTTGTATCTGCATGCGAAAGCTCATACCTTGGGAAAGTAGTTCTAAAACCAGAGGTATCTCGTTTAGATAAAACAATGGTAAAACAAAATTATTTTAAGTGTCAATTGTATTTTTACAGACGTTTCGGGCATAGCCCTTCATCAGTGTGATCAACCGTTGTGTTTACACGTGATTATAATTGAATGCGCGCGCGCTCCGCGAGCTGACTAACAAGAATGGAATTACAGTGAAATTGAATGGAATAAAGGGTGTACAAGCTATAAAATTTATATATAATGAAAATTAATGTTCATTCCGCGAGGTTGTAATGTTGCCAGTTTATAAATAAGCTCCATTTCTGTTTGTTTACGCTTCAGTGCAGAACCATGACAGAGCTTAAGTCCCCTCACTCTAATGTCCCTGATAGAATGGCCACCTGAGCTAAAATGCTCTGCAACGGGAAAACCGGGAGTCTGTTTCCTTATACTGCGGAGATGTTCGGCAAAGCGTTCTCTTATAGTTCTACCGGTTTCCCCGATGTAGAGCTGGGGGCATCGACAGGAAAACTCAACTGAAGTTTCCTGTTCACAATTTATCCTTCAAACATATTTTTTGTCCCATATGTTAATTTCTTGACGGTGGTATATATTTTTAATCGTTTAGCTCATCTTGGCGTACCATTCTCCGCCTTACAAGCAACATTTATACATTGTGGAAAAGAATCGTTGATTTCCTTTTTTGCTTTCAAAAATGGCAGAAAAATCCTTGTTACAAGAGACACTATGAAGATCAATGACTTGTTAAATAGTCTTAAATAAAGCAGCAAACTGGATCATTTACAGTAAAATATTCAGTCACTTTGCAGGAACCAGGAACTCAGTGTTGATGCATCTTTCAGTTCTCTATAGAAAGGTTAATACAAGTTTCAACAAAGAACTGTTGATGCATCTTTTACTATATCATCTGAACAGTTCAGTAGATGGAACTGAGAAATAAATCAGCTACTGTAGGTCATCTGATAGTGTTATAGGACGACGTCGATGAACATCATGTCTTTGGCACGCATGGAACGAACTCTGGAAGGAAAACTCAACTGAAGTTTCCTGTTCACAATTTATCCTTCAAACATATTTTTTGTCCCATATGTTAATTTCTTGACGGTGGTATATATTTTTAATCGTTTCTTTACTCATTTTTTAGTTGTGCTTGACTTCAAATGTATACGAACACTGTCATCCAGACATAGAAAACGTAGTAAACGTTATTCAAACAACAACTAAATCATATATGATATATCTCACAATGATCAATACGCACGGCTATATGATAAATAACAACTAGGAAAAAAAATCAAAACGTTTGGTCACGTCTAGAAGAATAAATAAAAAGAGTTCGCTATTGTCACGGATAACGTGACTAATTAAATGCGCATGCATTACACCACGTTCACTCGAGTGAAACTGCCGAAGCGCCGAAAAAGTTCGTGATTGAATATATTATCATTGACTCTCGGCGAAATTTTCATGCGAGTCGACCAGTCTCGCTATTTATTCTTTTTTTCCTAACATTTCGCACGCTCAAACCCAGCTGAATAGTCCAACATATCCAGGAAGGGTTAGACTTACTGTCACTAGAATATCTACGATTTGGTTGAGCGAATGAACGAGAAAGTTGAGAAAATGTGAATTTTTAAAAATGTGACATTCTCAAGCGTTTAGATGCCTTTGCTCAAAATTCATCTGCAAAGTCAGTATTTAAGTTAGAAGTCTGAGCTTTGAACAGCAGTGTTATGAAGCGTGGATAAGACTGGTCCAATAAAATCGTTAAAATCGGTCGAATGGTTGCCACTCTATGACACTGTGTTGACCAGTTCATATGTTTGTTGTCAATATTCGGACCTGTGTTGTTACGTGATTTCGGCTCGAACGATTTCCTTCTTACCTCCTCAGAACATTACTAGGGACCTTAAAAGGCCGTTGACGAAGTTTAAAAATAATCGTACTAGGGAATAACGCTTGGCAGCAGTTTTAGTGAACATGGTGTCGTTGGAATATCAGCTGGCATTCACAAACGCAGCTTACAATGATAATTTTGAATACATCATTGAAAGGCAGAATAGTTGAATTAGTATTTGTGTTAAGCAGAAAATAATCCAAGCAATATTGACGCGGAGCGAGCGAGTTAAAAAATACGGCAAACCGGTCATTCATTATGCTGGAACCACCTTAAGCGGTTCGCTTATCCATGCCGTCTAAGCGATATGATACCAAGATTTGGGCGCTCAGTTCCTGAAATGAGTTTGATTTTGGCGGAGGTAAATATATTGTTACTTATAATTCTTCATTTATTAGAGAAATGCTGCTAATTTAATTATTTGGATTAATGGTTGAAGTGTCTAGATAATCAGAGAAAATTACTTTGTAATTGTGGTATAAAATAATCATCTAAATTCGTAAAAATATTCTAAAATGTTTTTCTATTGTTTAAGTGAGCTTGACGTTTCACAGATTTTGAGTGATTGCAATAAACTTGTGAACTAATTAGTACAGTATGTGGTTCTAATTGCGAACAGTTCTAATTGTGAACACTTTTCAGTAAAAGTGCCGTTTTTATACCGTAAAGTTAAGATCGACAAAAAATATTTTACCCGAGCAAATATTGATTTATTTTCAATCATTCAATGCAATTTTGGGCTTTCTGACATTTATTCCGCGCAAAATTTCAACTTTGATTCAAAGTAAGCTGACGACTGCTGTTTACAAATTCGAATTTTAAGCGCGCCTTTAGATTCTCAGTGGCAAAGTTCGCATATTTTCTTTCTAAAAACGCAAAGTTTGGAGTTTGTTTCAGTATATGAGCTAAAAGGTAAATAATAACACTTTTCTTTACAAAACAATAATTAGAAAAGTGTTGAAAATGAACGAGCAGCATCGGAATGAAAAATTGTGAGTGTTTTTGCGATGTGCATGTAATTGTAAACACGCATATGCTCACGCATAACTTGGCACTTCATAACATATGTAGTTCTTGAGATATAGAGTGAAATTGCCGCTAATGTACCTGCACTGGTACAATAGCAAATATTGAGAAGGAAATATGTATAAGAAGTCCGCGTTTGTGATACAAATTTTCGCCATTTCGTTGTTAGCAATTAGTACACGAGCGTGATGAACGGCATGCATCAATGAACACGCGAACACGTCAGTAATTTAGCGTTGCCGTCTGACTTCACTTCGTTTTAACATTTTTCTATCATTCGTATCGAAATAATACGAACATAAATATTGTTTTAAGACAACTTGGAACTTGTACATCGAATTGCAAGGCTAGAAACCGAGATTAATACACAATATTAATCCATTAAAAAGCAAGCCAAAAGTGTTCACAATTACAAACATCTGTTCACAATAGACATTTCCGATTTAGCGGCATAGGCATAGTATATTCCACGCTCGATAACAATGACCGCCATACTATATGCCTATTCCGCTCATATGCCGCTAAATCGGAAATGTCTAATTAGAACTACCAAAGGACATGATATAATTAAATATATTTAGAAAAGTTCAATAATAAATACAACGAAACTTAATCACATGTTAGCTGAAGTGTAGAGCTAATTCATAGCAAAGGTTCAGGATAATCGTACCATATGTTGACGAGAAATAACATCAAGTGCAAAAAGTGTTCACAATTAGAACAACATACTGTAGATTTAAAAAAATAGACACTAGCTAGTAGACCTAATATTTCCATTGTTTTCTGATTAAACTTATTTTTATATACACACGTACTAACATTTAATTTTTATTTCACAGGTTTATTGCAATCACTTTAATTTATTGCTTGCATTCTGAGTGTACATGTATGGTATTGATTGCTTGCATTCTGAGTGTACATGTATGGTATTGATTGATTGCATTCTGAGTGTACATGTATGGTATTTATTGCTTGCATTCTGAGTGTACATGTATGGTATTTATTGCTTGCATTCTGAGTGTACATGTATGGTATTGATTGCTTGCATTCTGAGTGTACATGTATGGTATTGATTGATTGCATTCTGAGTGTACATGTATGGTATTTATTGCTTGCATTCTGAGTGTACATGTATGGTATTTATTGCTTGCATTCTGAGTGTACATGTATGGTATTGATTAAATAATTGTTATTGTTACATTACTGGTTAATCATCAACATTTTTTCGTACCATTATTATTAATACACTGAATCTTATTGCATTGTATTGGATAGGTAACAGATTTAATCCATCACACTCATGGCCATCTTCTGAGAGACTTTAACCAACCATGGTTACAACCACAACAATTGCAAACCTTTGCAGATGCCATACACCAGAAGGGAGCTGCCCTTGACAATTGCTGGGGCTTTGTCGATGGGACAGTCCGACCTATCTGCCGACCTGGTGAAAACCAGCGGGTTGTCTATAATGGTCACAAGAGGGTGCATGGTCTTAAGTTCCAGTCAGTTGTTGCATCAAATGGTTTAATTGCAAATCTTTTTGGCCCCATTGGTAAGTTAATTTGACAACATGCATTACTTGAACTAATACTTAGCTTTTTTTTTGAGTTCCAAGGAGTTCCAGACAAAGTTTGTTAGTGTGGATTTACATAACCTTTATTAGTGTAATATATATTAGACTACCATAGTTCTACACCTGTTTTCATTTGCGTATAAATACTGTCTTTAATGTGATAGGGATGGATGGTCCTTTGGGGCAGGGAGACCTTTTTTTTTTTGGTGGGAGGGAGCTGGAAAATCCTAACAAAAATTCAGTGTTTGCATAAGACGAAAAGGTGAAACAAATTGTTTGCATACAATTATTATTGTTTGCTGACAAATCTTACCGTATATATGTAAAAATAATAATGTTTGCAGAGACAAAGATCAAAATCAAAATAATAATTTTTGTTATAAGACAAATAATTTGTTCCTGTCCCCCATGCCCCCCCTCCCCCCTCCAAAAAATAATGGTCCATGGCCCTTGTTTAGTTTGTTTGAAGAACAAATCTTTATCATGTTATTAGCGATTTTGTTCTTTCTTTGTAATGCTTTATTTCTCTATAATTATTTACCTGACAGAAGGAAAACGCCATGATGCTGGGATGCTTAGAATATCTGGTCTGCTTGATCAGCTACATCAGCATTCATTTAATCAACATGGGCAGCCTCTGTGCATTTATGGGGACCCAGCATATCCATTAAGGGTCCATCTGCAAGGCCCTTACAAGTCTGGACATCTTACCCAGAATGAAGAAGCCTACAATGCCTCAATGAGTGCTGTGCGAACATCAGTACAATGGGTTTTTGGGGATATTCTCTCCTATTTTGCATTTCTGGATTACAAAAAGGACCTCAAGATTGGACTTAGCCCAATAGGTACTATGTACTCTGTTTGTGCACTTTTGAGGAATGCCCACACTTGTTTGTATGGATCAAGTACAAGTTCTTTTTTAATGTAGATCGACCAACCATTCAAGAATACTTTCAGTAATGGACTCTTTTAACACCTGTCTACTCGTGAGGCTCTCTGGGAAAGGGGAGGGGAAAGAAGGGAAGAGCCTATACAAGTTTCTATTGTTTGGAATTAAGAGAGGTTGACTGCAAAATTCGATGAAAATGAAAGAAAGACGGAAAATGAGGATTAGCTAACATGTATACATTTTGTCTGCGCATGCGTTAGAATTCAGATTTGAAAGTGATTTGCCGCCATTTTCTTTGCAAATTGCACTGCGGTGGGAGATTTAGTGAGCGATCTTCGTCTCTAGCATGATGCTCAAGAAAATATTTGAAAGGAAATCAATAGTCTGCCTACTTTTGTTTTGCTGTAGACGATTTTTTTCCGTATAAGGGTCGTAGATGATAAAATATCAAGCAACAAAATCCGCCAAAACAAGGAGTTATCCTAAAACCAGCTACATTGTCCTTTGGGTTTATTCTCATCGAAGATGATTTCAAGAGATACTTCACAGTGAACGTTAGTACCGACACATTGAAGGTCACATTCTGTGAATTTGAGTTCTCTACATTCAAGTATTCTCAAAGTATTTTGCTCGGTTCAGTTGGGTATTTATCATTTTTGCACGTGTTTTCCTAACATTCCTACCTAAAGTACAACTTATTAACTAGCCCCCCAGCCGAAAATAGCACAAATTGACTTCTTCTAAGCTTATTCTTTGCATTCGAGAACTTATTTTAAGCTGAAAAATTGTCCCTCGATGTGAGATCGTATTATTTAGGTACTATGGTATCAGTACACTCTATTTGTTATGATTTTGACTGATTTTCATCGCTGGTGTATACCATATTACAAACACTCTATGTGTTGTAAAGTTTATTGTAAAGGATATCTAAATTCTTCATTTTTTTGGACTTCTTAGAATCAGCTGTAAACCGTTTGATATAAGTTTGATTCACATTGAGTTTTTATTCAGCATTGTGTTTGCGAATCGTTTATCTGAATTGGTGACGTGTCAAACTAAATTGTAAGAAAACCTCTCTTAGTAGCTCATCCCCCAGCAATTTTCTTCCGTGATTTATTGCTTCACTCATGCTAGTTTCGTAAGGTCTTGTTTGTTGGAGTTGAAAAATTGTCCCTCTTGCTTTGCGGTGGATTTGAAGTGTCCAAGTATCACTCATTCACCCGACTTCTCCGTAGGAATGTTGCCGTGTTTTGGCGGATTTTGTTCCATTATACGGAAGAAAATTTCCACAGCACCACAAAAGTAGGCGGACTATTGATTTCCTTTCAATGATTTTCTAAAACTTCATTCTAGAGACGTAGATCGCTCACTAAATCTTCCACAGCAGTGCACTTGGCAAAACAATAGCGATACTTCATGTTTACAAACATTAACATTGTGATGTAAATGTGCCAACCATTTCCACAAAGACTTCTCACACGTTTTGTTTCAACAGCCAATCGATCTCTGATTGGCACATCGTTGGCACATGAATGACAAAAGATCGATTATGCAAATAGGTACTTTGAAATCTGAATCCTAACGCATGCGCAGACAAAATGTACACATGCTGGATTAGCTGATTTCAATCACGTTTTGATCATAGTTTGTGTTAGAGGTTTAAATTAAATCCACGGCATTAGTTTCTTAAAATATCATAATGCCGGCAATCTACATGCCATGCAAATTTGGTGTATTGAGGAGGCCTGGGGCGAGAAGTGAAAATAGGAAAATTAGGGTATGTTTCAAGGGTCATTACTCGTACGCAATAAGGATATTAGAACAAAAAACACATTTGGTATTATAGTTGATCTATTTCTAATAAATCTAGCTCAATTTTCTTCAAAACGTTAAATTTTCGAAGAATATACAGCTCTATTTTGAGAAAGGGTTTTTGTCTAAGAAAAAATATGAAATATTGTATTTGAAGAGTAAGTTTTGGCGAAACGTCTGATCATCCAGCGGACTTGATTCTTAGTATTTATAGAGTTCGAAGTATAAGAAAGCTTGTGAAATCAAGTTTTTCCTGGGTAATTTGATAGAAAGTTTGAAAAATCCAGTCAAATTCTCTGAAAATCACACACACAAAAATATTGTTTTTGCATTTTATTCTGGAAATAAAGGAAAGTTGACATTTGAGCAAATAATAACAATACAACAAGACAGTTGTGATGCTTGGTTTATTATTTAGGAGGATAAAGGAGATGGAACATTATTGTTTTTGAAGAAATTGTGTGTCACAATTAGTCACTTTGGAAACGAGTAAAGGACTGGGAACGAGTTTTTAGAATTAATCTAATTAAGATATGAACCCCATCACAAGAAAGAGCATGTCAGCATTAGTAAGTTTACAAAAGTTTCGATAGGTTCAGTTAGATATTGAACGAATAACAGCTTTCCAAACATCTCGAACTTTACAAAGAAAAGTATGTGTCCCCTGTAACCATAGCCTCCTAAAGCCCCGGTCAAACGTAAACGCAAGTCGCCGCTGCAAGTTCATGCAAGTTTTGACTTGCGTAGACGTTTGACCGCTATTAAACTTGCAGGGAATTGCATCGACGCTATACGAGGACATGCCGCTGGACATGGTATGGTTTTTAGCCTCTGTCCTGAACAGGGTATATAATTTTATTTGAGTCTGTCCTAAACAGGGTATGGTAATGCATGATTGTCGTCGTTAAATATGGTTTTATCCGGTATTTAGCCATATATCTGAGATCCGAGATTTGCCGGTCTTTAGCAGGTCATCAGTCAATGAAAACGCGTTAGAATTGTGTGTATTTTGTCCTTCGTCCTAAACAGGGTCCTAAAATAGAGGGTACGTGTTGTCCTAGACAGGGTATGTATTTTAGATTATTTTTGTCCCGGGCAGGAGGCTGCTGTAACCATACATTTCTTTGCAGTTTTTGAATGTTGCAGTTCATTTGCTACTTGTCCAAACCCTATCAAACTCCTGAAACTTACTAATTAAACTTATCAATCAAATTCATTTCTTAATTAGATTAATTCTAAAAACTCGTTCCCAGTCCTTTACTCATTTCCAAAATGGCTAATTGGGTACCTTTTGCGGTCGGAATATAGCGTACCTTTTGCGGTCGGGATATAGGGTACCGTTTGCGGCCGGGATATAGCGTAACTTTGGCGATCGGCATATAGGGTACCGTTTGCGGTCGGGATATAGCGTACCTTTTGCGGTCGGGCTATAGGGTACCGTTTGCGGTCGGGATATAGCGTAACTTTGGCGATCGAGATATAGGGTACCGTTTGCGGTCGGGATATAGCGTACCTTTTGCGGTCGGGATATAGGGTACCGTTTGCGGTCTGGATATAGCGCACCTTTTGCAGTCGGGATATAGGGTCCTTTTTGTGATCGGGATATAGGGTACCGTTTGCGGTCGGGTTACAGCGTACCATTGCGGTCGGGATAAAGAGTACCGTTTGCGGTTGGGATATAGCGTTCCTTTTGCGGTCGGGATATAGGGTACCGTTTGCGGTCGGGATATGGCGTAACTTTGGCGATCGGGATATAGGGTACCGTTTGCGGTCGGGATATAGCGTACCTTTTGCGATCGGGATAAAGGGTACAGTTTGCGGTCGGGATATAGCGTACCTTTTGCGTTCGGGATATAGGGTACCTTTTGCGGTCGGGGTATAGCGTACCTTTTTGCGGTCGGGATATAGGGTAACGTTTGCGGCCGGGATTTGGCGTAACTTTGGCGATCGGGATATAGGGTACCGTTTGCGGTCGGGATATAGCGTACCTATAGGGTACCGTTTGCGGTCAGGATATAGCGTAACTTTGGCGATCGGGATATAGGGTACCGTTTGCGGTCGGGATATAGCGTACCTTTTGCGGTCGGGATATAGGGTACCGTTTGCGTTCGGGATATAGGGTACCTTTTCCGTTCGGGATATAGCGTACCTTTTTGCGGTCGGCACATAGGGTACCTTTTGCGGTCGGGATATATATAGGGTACCTTTTGCGGTCGGGATATGGGGTACCCTTTACGGTCGGGATATGGGGTACCCTTTGCGGTCGGGATATGGGGTACCCTTTGCGGTCGGGATATGGGGTACCTTTTGCGGTCGGGACATAGAGTACCTTTTGCGGTCGGGATATATATAGGGTACCTTTTGCGGTCGGGATATAGGGTACCCTTTGCGGTCGGGATATAGGGTACCTTTTGCGGTCGAGACTATAGGGTACCTTTTGCGTTCGGGATATAGGGTACATTTTGCGGTCGGGGTATAGCGTACCTTTTTGCGGTCGGGACATAGGGTACCTTTTGCGGTCGGGATATATATAGGGTCCTTTTTGTGATCGGGATATAGCGTACCGTTTGCGGTCGGGATATAGGGTACCTTTTGCGATCGGCATAAAGGGTACCGTTTGCGGTCGGGATATAACGTACCTTTTGTGGTCGGGATATAGGGTACCGTTTGCGGTCGGGATATAGCGTACCTTTTGCAGTCGGGATTTAGGGTACCTTTTGCGGTCGAGACTATAGGGTACCTTTTGCGTTCGGGATATAGGGTACCTTTTCCGTTCGGGATATAGCGTACCTTTTTGCAGTCGGGACATAGGGTACCTTTTGCGGTCGGGATATATATAGGGTACCTTTTGCGGTCGAGACTATAGGGTACCTTTTGCGTTCGGGATATAGGGTACATTTTGCGGTCGGGGTATAGCGTACCTTTTTGCGGTCGGGACATAGGGTACCTTTTGCGGTCGGGATATATATAGGGTACGTTTTGCGGTCGGGATATAGGGTACCCTTTGCGGTCGGGATATGGGGTACCTTTTGCGTTCGGGATATAGGGTACCTTTTGCGGTCGGGGTATAGCGTACCTTTTGCGGTTGGGGTATAGCGTACCTTTTTGCGGTCGGGACATAGGGTACCTTTTGCGGTCGTCGGGATATAGGGTACCTTTTACGGTCGGGATATAGGGTACCCTTTGCGGTCGGGATATACGGTACATTTTGCGGTCGGGATATAAGGTCCCTTTTGCGGTCGGGATATAGGGTACCTTTTGCGGTCGGGGTATAGCGTACCTTTTGCGGTTGGGGTATAGCGTACCTTTTTGCGGTCGGGACATAGGGTACCTTTTGCGGTCGGGATATAGGGTACCTTTTGCGGTCGGGATATAGGATACCCTTTGCGGTCGGGATATAGCGTACCTTTTGCGGTCGGGATATAGGGTACCCTTTGCGGTCGGGATATACGGTACATTTTGCGGTCGGGATATAAGGTCCCTTTTGCGGTCGGGATATAGGGTACCTTTTGCGGTTCGGATATAGGCCGGTACATTTTGCGGTCGGGATATAGGGTACCTTTTGCGGTTGGGATATAGGATCCCTTTTGCGGTCGGGATATAGGGTACCTTTTGCGGTCGGGATATAGGGTACCTTTTGCGGTCGGGGTATGGCGTACCTTTTGCGGTCGGGGTATAGCGTACCTTTTTGCGGTCGGGACATAGGGTACCTTTTGCGGTCGAGATATATATAGGGTACCTTTTGCGATCGGGATATAGGGTACCCTTTGCGGTCGGGATATGGGGTACCTTTTGCGTTCGGGATATAGGGTACCTTTTGCGGTCGGGGTATAGCGTACGTTTTTGCGGTCGGGATATAGGATACCGTTTGCGGTCGGGATATAGCGTAACTTTGGCGATCGGGATATAGGGTACCGTTTGCGGTCGGGATATAGCGTACCTTTTGCGGTCGGGATATAGGGTGCCGTTTGCGGTCTGGATATAGCGCACTTTTTGCGGTCGGGATATAGGGTCCTTTTTGTGATCGGGATATAGGGTACCGTTTGCGGTCGGGTTACAGCGTACCATTTGCGGTCGGGATAAAGAGCACCGTTTGCGGTCGGGATATAGGGTACCTTTTGCGGTCGGGATATAGGGAACCTTTTGCGGTCGGGATATAGGGTACGTTTTGCGGTCGGGATATAGGGTACCTTTTGCGGTCGGGATATAAGGTCCCTTTTGCGGTCGGGATATAGGGTCCCTTTTGCGGTCGGGATATAGGGTACCTTTTGCGGTCGGGATATAGGGTACGTTTTGCGGTCGGGATATAGGGTACCTTTTGCGGTCGGGATATAAGGTCCCTTTTGCGGTCGGGATATAGGGTCCCCGGCTTTTGCGGTCGGGATATAGGGTACGTTTTGCGGTCGGGATATAGGGTACCTTTTGCGGTCGGGATATAGGGTACCTTTTGCGGTTGGGATATAGGATCCCTTTTGCGGTCGGGATATAGGGTACCTTTTGCGGTCGGGATATAGGGTACCTTTTGCGGTCGAGGTATGGCGTACCTTTTGCGGTCGGGGTATAGCGTACCTTTTTGCGGTCGGGACATAGGGTACCTTTTGCGGTCGAGATATATATAGGGTACCTTTTGCGGTCGGGATATAGGGTACCCTTTGCGGTCGGGATATGGGGTACCTTTTGCGTTCGGGATATAGGGTACCTTTTGCGGTCGGGGTATAGCGTACGTTTTTGCGGTCGGGATATAGGATACCGTTTGCGGTCGGGATATAGCGTAACTTTGGCGATCGGGATATAGGGTAACGTTTGCGGTCGGGATATAGCGTACCTTTTGCGGTCGGGATATAGGGTGCCGTTTGCGGTCTGGATATAGCGCACTTTTTGCGGTCGGGATATAGGGTCCTTTTTGTGATCGGGATATAGGGTACCGTTTGCGGTCGGGTTACAGCGTACCATTTGCGGTCGGGATAAAGAGCACCGTTTGCGGTCGGGATATAGGGTACCTTTTGCGGTCGGGATATAGGGAACCTTTTGCGGTCGGGATATAGGGTACGTTTTGCGGTCGGGATATAGGGTACCTTTTGCGGTCGGGATATAAGGTCCCTTTTGCGGTCGGGATATAGGGTCCCTTTTGCGGTCGGGATATAGGGTACCTTTTGCGGTCGGGATATAGGGTACGTTTTGCGGTCGGGATATAGGGTACCTTTTGCGGTCGGGATATAAGGTCCCTTTTGCGGTCGGGATATAGGGTCCCCGGCTTTTGCGGTCGGGATATAGGGTACGTTTTGCGGTCGGGATATAGGGTACCTTTTGCGGTCGGGATATAGGGTACCTTTTGCGGTCGGGATATATGGTACCTTTTGCGGTCGGGCTATAGCGTACCTTTTTGGGTCTGGCCTGATATAGTATGGTTTTTTCGCAATGACGCGCCCAATTACACCGCTCTTTGTGTCGGTCCGACCTTTGTGTCGGAAAGCGACCAACACAAAGAGCTGCTGCAAAGATTGCTACCAGCGTTATCATTGTTGCGACTTACAGTTTTACCAAATAAAACAGCTGCAGAAACAACGTTAACATTTCTAGGATAGGGTATGGAAAATCGCAATTTTAGGTCTGGGAGAGGGTCGGGGGTTTGACGTCCGTCGCACACCTCTACCCGAATACGCCCTTAGTACCACCCAGGCATCATCGTCATCATCATTAAACACCATGACCATCATCATGAACATCACCGCCATCAACAACAATAACAGCGGAAAGAACAGCACCAAGACTGTAGCGATGCTTGGCACAAATATTAAATGATGCCAAGCTTTCCAAGTTGTTAGAGAAAATACCCACTTTGGCTAAAATCAATTCGACCTCAGTGTTTAAATGTCACTTACTCGAATAGTACTGAGATGTCTCGTTATATCTCTGGTAGACTGGTACACAACCCCAGAGGCACTACATGATGAGGTAGATTTACACTTTCTGATACGACTCCACATTCTGAGCCACTCAAATCTTGAAAAGAACACCACATGCCAATATATAAAGATCCTTTATAATGGCTGATTGACAGCGCTCACGCTAGCTCCGTATCGACATAACAAACAAACGCACACAATGTATGTCTGACTCGTGTAGATTGCAACTTTGATTCGGGCTTTTATTCCGCCGCCGGCAGGCAAATAATAAGCTGTAAAACTGCTTGTATTATAGCAGTTCACTTTGATCATTTAATTGTGCGATATATCATCAGTATCTTGAAGCATTTTAAAACTAACATTTTGCCGGGGATGATCTGGAATAGCGAAAACTTTCGTATCAAGTTTTTAGTTTTCCAATACGATAATATCTGAAGTTAGTTTTTCCTTTTAGTAGTAACTATTATTGCTAATGAGAAACAACAACTAGACGAATAAAGTTATTCAAATGTATCAATTAGTGAGGTGCGCCAGCTCTTGCTTGTTACTTGTTATTCTCCTCAAATTTGCATAATTAACTAAAGTTGCTTCACGTGAATAACAAAACGAGTACATTTACCCTTTAAAAACGTCCATCCATGTGAAAGGTAGAAGATACCCCTTCTTGTGAATGGACACTAATTCAGTCAGTCTAGTTGGTCAGATATTCCTAAAATCGGTTTAACTTCAGCCACTAAAATCAGCTTCAATGATTTATACAAAAAGACTATATATGCCAAACGTTTTTATCAGCGATATAAAACAGACAACTAACAAAGATCCCACAAATTAGAAGCCCTTATGTATATGTTCCGAAATGCTGTTAAACGTTTTTTTAAATTCATTTTAATCAGCTGTGGCTTGCTTAACAAAATGCATAAATTCGCAATTATTTTACTCTCATCCCAGGCCCTCTATAGGAAATACCAATCCCATTTTTTACCATACCTTGAGGGGTGAGGCAAAAACCAACCCCACAGCTGTTGTCTGCTATCAATACTTTATCTATGGCAAAAAGGTGGTTAAGTTTGGAAGACCCCCATTTACCGCTCAATCTTCGATGTTTACAGTCAACCTCTCTTAAATATATGCCTCGATTACACTTGATTATGCCATGAAGTATAAAGGTCAATCACAGTATTCCATGATAGTTCAGGCCCGTAGACAGACCAAAATCTCTCCCGAGGCACTTCTGTCAGTGCAGTCAAAATTGTATAGCTGCACATAGAGGACAGTCAGCCTTTTTTGTCAATTTAGTTAAAAGATAAATACAATCAGCGATGTTTTACCGAGGCAACTGCCTCGGCTCGCCTCATACTGGCTACGGTCCTGCAGTTTAACTGTGAAACATGGTCTCAACAGTCAGTGTGCATGGTTCATTTCAAACTAGAGATGTCATACCTCAGCAAATTGCAATGAGATTCCTCTGTTTGTAGGTGTATTTTCCACAATAATTAGTAACTGATAGGACTCAATTGGGTGGGCAGTTTTCTTTATCCCCTTTCACCTCCTTCGTCACGACTTCCATCTCACATACCCCTTCTCAGAACGAGAGCCTGTAGGCTATAGCTACGACTGTTCTAGCTACTAGATTCCAACATAACATATACATGTTATCATCTCTTGTTTGGATGTTAGTTAGCCTGTAACATACATACATGGGTCAGTTCAAGATTGCAACACAATTTACTACTACATGCACAATGTATATTCATGTATATGTCATTATTTTTAATATGAAATTTGAAAGGGAAACAGGCTTTTGAAGAAATTGCAAAAAATAAATAAATTACTTTCATATGATAATTAGTTACAAAATTGTGAAAGTATACTAAAACCTCTAAGTATTGTTTGTAAAGAGTGATAGTTATATATTAATATATAACTTTGTGTAATATACTAGTCAGATTGAAAACAATAAATCACTCTATACGTTTTACATAATAACTTATTGTCTAATATGTTTCATTAGTTCATTTAAGGAACCAATGAATGCCATGTTCACAGCCTGTTGTTGCTGTTGAGCTTGTTGCTGTTGCTGAATCAGCATGGCTTGAAACTGTTGTTGTTGTTGGATCTCTGCTGCCCGCATATCTAGCTCTCTCTTTCTTATTCTCTTTGTTCTTCTTGATCTTTAAGTTTATTCATGACAACTTCTTCCATGACACCAACCAAATTAGGATTGCTTCTCCGCTTTTTTGGGTGAAACCTCTTCCTCTGATTCATCACTTTCACCTGTAGTACTTGTTTTTCTTGCTTTGCTTGGTTTCACCCAATCTTTCTGTTGCTCTTTTTCTAATCTCTTCTGCCTTCTCTTTTGTTTCTTTTTGTTTGTTTGTCCACTTCACACTCAAGTATTCGTTGATGAATGTCTGTTAGTGCCTGGTACCTCTCGTCGTAAGTCACTTCAACTCCACTTGCTTTGAGCTCTTCGCTCTCTCTTCTCTTGAATTCACTATACAACTTGTCAAACTTATCCCTTACTGATCTTTGGTTAACTTTCATGTCAAGCTCGTTCAGGGATTCAGCTATTTTTGACCAGACCAATCCCCTCTCTTTTGACCCACTGTTGTACTTGTACGGTTCTTCTAATAAGATTTCATTTAATAAAAGCAATTCATGCTTATCTTTCCAAATGAAAAGTTCTTTTTTTGCCTGACTTTTAGCCATATTTGCCACGACTGCTTTAGAGTACTAAGTCGCTATCTGAATCAAAACAAACATATTAATACAAAATGAATGGCTATGTGTCTTTGTTTTCATAAAACACCGTTTTATCATATGCCATTAAAGAGAAAAAACGAGAAAAAATATGACCAAAACCAGTTGAGGGCAATTCAATGAGTTTTTTGGCCGCTAACTCAACTTAAAGTTTCGAGGATTTATTTTATTTTATCGTCATATTCCAGCCAAAAAATAAATACAATAATATAATATGATAACATATCTGCCTATCAGCATGTAAGATCTGTTTAAAGTGAAATTAAAACATAAAACTCACCTTTTAAAACTCGTACTCGCGACTACGAGATTTGTCCAAAACCTCGTCGTAGCCGGCCTGACAACAACTAGATTTTCACGTTTGCGTGACAATGTCACGGTGTTGCGCATGCGTGATGGATCTCTTCCGAAAACTCGTACTCGTACTCGTACTCCGGATCTAAAGTTCGCTATTACCCGGCTGCGTGTATCGGGGAGGTCCAGGTTTTCCTCTGAAGCCAGAGGTTTTTCCCGACTGGCACCAGGTATTATGCGCTATTTCATAATAATATTATTATATTTGTCATAATTCGCCCAACTAATATTATTAACCTTATAAGTTTAAAAATATTATTATAGCACACCATTACATAGTATTGTAGTTGAGAGTTATACAATAAAGCTGTATGGCATGCAGTGAAGTATATGCAGCAGCCAACCAGTCCTATACACGGGTTGTGTGTTCAGTTATATAGGGTATATATTACAACAGTGTGAACAATGCTAAAAAATGGCACAAAATGACGTAAATGGACTATAGGACTTTATTATTCAAACTTCATACAATGTACTAAATTGTGGCTTCTGATTGGCTAAACTCGATCACGTGATCATGTATCATCTGATGACAACGCACGACCGTGCGTCTGTCACAGTTTTACGCACGGTACAGCGGTGTCATGGCGGCTGTTGATCCTGACAAAGACAGGTTTAACCAACTAGTTAAAGAAGAAATAGACCAAATAATAGCAGGTGCTCAGCCTAAAACGACTGTTCGTCAAACTCGTTGTGGAGTTTCAGTGATGAAAGGTAAAAAACGAACCTAATTATTATTCAAAATAAAAAGTCAGTTCTTGTTCGTCGAGTGAAGAAGCTCAGAGCTTAAAATGATGAATGAAACTTGCCTTGTTATGACTTAAAAACAAAAAAATAAATGCTTTATTCGTGTTTTCTTTGTAGAATGGTTGCAATTGGAATGGTTGTAGAGGAGATATATCCAGCGGAAGCGTCAGAAGATCTAGCTAAATATATTTTTGCTTTATTTACCCTGATTAAAATTATATTTTGAACATTTTACAACTGCAGTGTATTCAGTTTGAATAATAAATGGGTTAGAGACTTCTAGTTCGGCTATCGCCTCGTGCAGTATTTGAATTATCGTTCATTCTACAGCCAGCGCGTGCGTCTATTTGCCGGGTGGGCACAAAAGCACCCAAAACTACTTCTACAGTTTCCATCCAATCAAAATGAAACTTGGCAATGTTACAGTACATGGCAAGACTACAATTTTGTACTTTTTTGTTTTTTGATTTTTATGATTTTTGACGCGAAAATGACGTCATGAACAGGGCAGCAAATTTTAAAATTCTGATCATAACAATCGAAAGGGCATGTAAAATGAGAGCTATAACTGAAATAATATCTGAGATATCATTATTCAATCCAGAGATATTAATTTTTGAAATCTGAAATGTCCGCCATTTTGTGCTATTTTTAGTAACAAAATGTCGGATTTTCAAATTTCAAAAATTCATAACTTTGGATTGAATAACGATAACTGATATATTATTTCAGTTATAGTTCTCATTTTACATTTCCTTTCGATTGCTATGGTCAGTTTGGTGCATTTATGAGTTATAAAATTTGTTGCCCTGTTCATGACGTCATCTTCCCGCCAAACATCATCAAAAACAAAAAACAAAAAAGTACAAATTAGTATTCTTACCATGTACTGTAATGTTGCCAAGTTTCATTTTGATTGGATGGAAACTATAGAAGTAGATCTGCCTTAGCAGTTTTGGGTGCTTTTGTGCCCACCGTAAGTACTCACATCAGTCTAACCCTTAAATATACGATTTTGACCATATTTAGCGTGGAGAGCCTTATATGGCTCGGAATCAAGCCAAAGTTAAATTATCGTGGTAAAATCGGTTCTTCGTCGTATTTTTGTCGATTTTTCGTATCCAATAGGAAAGCCAGGTTTAATTGGATAAATTGTTGACAGATCGTTTATTTACTTGTGAGTTTCGACTGCCTACCTTTTAGGCGAACTACGGTTACAATCAGATTGCAGGATTTACTAGTGATTATAAACATCGCGCGGTCGTGCTGCACGTGCTGCAATACGTTACTGACATCGTTACAGACCGTTAAATCCAACACTGACGTCAGTGTACACAGTGTTAGTGTCACCATAGTAACCAATCAGTTTATTTGCTTTCAAATACCAAGCGGGTCGGTGCATGTCCTATCTGGTCACCCTATTTCTGTTCTCCTAACCACCACTGTGTAGTAGACTGTTGTGTTGCAGCACAGTTTGACTTATGGTTGATGCTGCCATAGAAACCAAAAAAATTCTCACTGTGAACCGCTGACTTTGGTACCTCAGAAAAGCCACAGGCTCCATGGTCATGGCTTATGTGTAGATGCCATGTATTGATTTTGTGCCACACCGGTACAGTTACATTATAGTACTCGTACCCTCTTAGATTCATGTGAGCCATTTTGAAGCAGCCTTTTGTTACATCTCCATGGCTGATGATGTCGTAGTCTCTCAGGTAACCAAGGAGATAGTCAGAAGTAAGTGAACCAACTCTCTTTGGGAAGTCACACGTGGCTCTGAACATGGTGGCCTTGTCACGGATATACTTCATCGTCGAATATCCCATACGATAATTCTTCCAATTTGGCGCTTCATCGTTCCTCTTTGCGTCTTGGTGAAAGGCTTTGACTTTAAAAAACTCAGTGTTCATAGCCAGGCTGAATGACTCAAACAGAGTCCAGGCCTGGTTTGGACTGTTGAAATCACAGTAGACTGTTTTATAAAGGTAGGTATCTTGTTTTATTGTGTAGTTGCCGTTTGGTGGTGTGGTTCCGATACGAGCTCCTTTCAAGACATCTACACAGGATTCATACACCATTTGTTTACAGATTTTTCCCGTGAAAGGTTGTGTGCAGTTGCAGGTGAACTTCTGTTTCGGGGTGTGGCAGTGTTCTACGCATGTCCCTCCGTTCATACAAGGCTGGGATCGACAGCAGCCATTATAACACACACCTGGCTGAACCATGTGGGATTTCTATCGAAAATGAAGATAAAGGAAAATTAACAATATGAACTTGGAACTTGCAATCCGAAGAATTCATTATTGAAAAACATGTAGTCAAGGACTGCATGTGACTACTGCTGTAAAATTAATATAACGAATTGGTCTTCCTGTGTTACTAGACTTCATGCAATCTGTGTAAAATATAGGGAATCGTTTCACTGTGATACATATTCAGAAAATCAGCGGACCATCAGGGGCGTAGCGTGCTTTTTTCCCAATGTACGCACATAGCAACGATCGCCGAAGGCGTGAGCATCTAGGGGGTTGAGGGGGCATGCCCCCCTGAAAATTTAGTGAATCAAGAGCCTTGGAAATACCATTGTCTTCGTTTTCCAGCGGACTTTCTCGCTACATAAATACATAGTAAAATGCATTTATCACTCAGCTTTTTTGGGGGATTGATGTAAAGGTTATATAAAGGATTCATGTAAAGGCTGTGTAAATGATTTATGTATAGGTCATGTAAAGGATTTATGTAAAGGATGTCATGTAAAGGATTTACGGGTTACTGTATACCGCTACCGTTATATATATCGCTAATAGCGATATAACAACCCGAGGCGAAGCCAGTTTTTTGGTATTTATTTTGTTTGAGACTGCACTAACTACAATTATCATTATACATGCCTACAATGACTGACTGCAAGGGGAAATGTATTGGGGACACAATCTGACGAGCGGCGAAGGCGCGAGCTCGTAGGGGGATGCGGGGGCATGCTCCCCAAAAAAATTTGAGGTATAGGGTCTCCAAAATAGCATTTTCCTGCCTTCTGTGAGTAGTTTCCAGGAAGTTTAAACTGATTCAGCTGTTAAGATTTTGTCTTAGATTTCATTTTTTTTAAATATTTTTATGTTTCTTATAATATTTATATTTTAAGGATTTTAAATTGTACGCACGTGCGTACGTGCGTATATGCGCGCTACGCCCCTGACCATCTAGCAAGTAGGAACTATTATTTTAGTGGAGAAATCTGAGTGAGAATGTATATCCCTTTTTCATTTAACCTTCAGGGGGATCCATGAATTGAAAAATATATGACCGTTTTCCGAATGACCGTTTTCCGAACCGGCCGTTTTTTACCTTACCTTTAAGCAAGTTTAAGAATTGGTTGATGCTTAGCGTGCGTCTATCGAGTTATGGATGCACGCGGGAAGTTTGGAGAGCACGAGAGACGCGTAAGAGTTGGTCGAGGCGCAGCCTCTAGCTTCACGAGTGCTCTCCAAACTTCCCAGGTGCATCCATAACTCGATAGATGCACAGCTAAAAGCATGAACCAATTATTCTATAATATAGCGACAATAAGGAATGACGAGAAGCAAACTTTCAATTGTGATTGAATGTTAAATTCTCTAATACGACGTGTTCATATTTTACTGAAACAAACGACGTTTTCCCGATAAAATTTGGAAAGTTAGGAAAACCTTAATTATTGTTCTCCATTTTCGCATTTAAGGTGGTTCCAGCATAATGAATGACCGGTTTGCGGTATTTTTTAACTCGCTCGCTCCGCGTCAATATTGCTTGGATTGTTTTCTGCTTAACACAAATACTAATTCAACTATTCTGCCTTTCGATGATGTATTCAAAATGATCATTGTAAGCTGCGTTTGTGAATGCCAGCTGATATTCGAACGGCACCATGTTCACTAAAACTGCTGCCAAGCGTTATTCCCTAGTACGATTATTTTTAAACTTCGTCAACGGCCTTTTAAGGTACCTAGTAATGTTCTGAGGAGGTAAGAAGGAAATCGTTCGAGCCGAAATCACGTAACAACACAGGTCCGAATATTGACAACAAACATATGAACTGGTCAACACAGTGTCATAGAGTGGCAACCATTCAACCGATTTTAACGATTTTAATGGACCAATATTATCTACTTTTCGTAACACTGATGTCCAAAGCTCAGACTTCTAACTTAAATACTGACTTTGCAGATGAATTTTGAGCAAAGGCATCTAAACGCTTGAGAATGTCACATTTTTAAAAATTCACATTTTCTCAACTTTCTCGTTCATTCGCTCAACCAAATCGTAGATATTCTAGTGACAGTAAGTCTAACCCTTCCTGGATATGTTGGACTATTCAGCTGGGTTTGAGCGTGCGAAATGTTAGGAAAAAAAGAATAAATAGCGAGACTGGTCGACTCGCATGAAAACTTCGCCGAGAGTCAATGATAATATATTCAATCACGAACTTTTTCGGCGCTTCGGCAGTTTCACTCGAGTGAACGTGGTGTAATGTATGCGCATTTAATTAGTCACGTTATCCGTGACAATAGCGAACTCTTTTTATTTATTCTTCTAGACGTGACCAAACGTTTTGATTTTTTTTCCTAGTTGTTATTTATCATATAGCCGTGCGTATTGATCATTGTGAGATATCATATATGATTTAGTTGTTGTTTGAAAACGTTTACTACGTTTTCTATGTCTGGATGACAGTGTTCGTATACATTTGAAGTCAAGCACAAATATAAGAAATGAGTACTACAATGATGGGTGATCCTTGCTTTTATATCACTGCACATATTTTTTGTCCCATATGTTAATTTCTTGACGGTGGTATATATTTTTAATCGTTTCTTTACTCATTTTTTAGTTGTGCTTGACTTCAAATGTATACGAACACTGTCATCTAGACATAGAAAACGTAGTAAACGTTATTCAAACAACAACTAAATCATATATGATATATCTCACAATGATCAATACGCACGGCTATATGATAAATAACAACTAGGAAAAAAAATCAAAACGTTTGGTCACGTCTAGAAGAATAAATAAAAAGAGTTCGCTATTGTCACGGATAACGTGACTAATTAAATGCGCATACATTACACCACGTTCACTCGAGTGAAACTGCCGAAGCGCCGAAAAAGTTCGTGATTGAATATATTATCATTGACTCTCGGCGAAGTTTTCATGCGAGTCGACCAGTCTCGCTATTTATTCTTTTTTTCCTAACATTTCGCACGCTCAAACCCAGCTGAATAGTCCAACATATCCAGGAAGGGTTAGACTTACTGTCACTAGAATATCTACGATTTGGTTGAGCGAATGAACGAGAAAGTTGAGAAAATGTGAATTTTTAAAAATGTGACATTCTCAAGCGTTTAGATGCCTTTGCTCAAAATTCATCTGCAAAGTCAGTATTTAAGTTAGAAGTCTGAGCTTTGGACATCAGTGTTACGAAAAGTAGATAATATTGGTCCATTAAAATCGTTAAAATCGGTTGAATGGTTGCCACTCTATGACACTGTGTTGACCAGTTCATATGTTTGTTGTCAATATTCGGACCTGTGTTGTTACGTGATTTCGGCTCGAACGATTTCCTTCTTACCTCCTCAGAACATTACTAGGTACCTTAAAAGGCCGTTGACGAAGTTTAAAAATAATCGTACTAGGGAATAACGCTTGGCAGCAGTTTTAGTGAACATGGTGCCGTTCGAATATCAGCTGGCATTCACAAACGCAGCTTACAATGATCATTTTGAATACATCATCGAAAGGCAGAATAGTTGAATTAGTATTTGTGTTAAGCAGAAAACAATCCAAGCAATATTGACGCGGAGCGAGCGAGTTAAAAAATACCGCAAACCGGTCATTCATTATGCTGGAACCACCTTAACTCTGATTTTTTTGCCCTGCAGTGAGACCCGCTAAGAAAAATTTTCTTAGTTCGTCGCGTGGTGAAAACATTTGCACACGTCATTTGATTGATGCACGCTCGCGCTAATGAATTTGATCGCGCGATAATATGAACTATTTTATAATTATGAATACATTAAACATTTAAGAGAACTATATTACTGCTACTTGGAAAATGTTGTCCTTAGAGCGGTGTGGATCCGCGCCTAACCTTCATTTAACAAATATAAAACGTTTTTCCGTGTTTGCATAGCCTGATGCAAGCACGAGAGGGAGTTTGGGAGAAGTCGAGAGTTGCAGAGCTCATGCAAGACTTCTCTCAAACCCCCGAGTGTTTGCATCAGGCTATGCAAACTCGGAAAAACGTTTAATATTTTCTTTTAGGGACTGTGCAATAATTATCAGGAGGAGGGTGTTGAGAAACGGGAGGGGGGTCATAGTATAAAATTACATGACAAGAGAGGGCGGGTAACATCTAAAATTACTCTGAAATTGAAGGGGAGTGGTATCTAATTTTCATTGCAAACTCACTGGTAAATGCAACAATAAACCGTTATTTAATTAACAAATTATATACATAACAATCATTATTCTGGTAATTTATACATCATAGTATGATTTATCATGGAAAATGTAACAAAGGACAACGATAATGACAACAAGGAAATTTATATTGATACTAAAACTGTTCTTTGACTGGCTAATCTTCCATGAGAAACCTTCTTGGCTTAAAACCATTATTTAAATGTTGCAATAATCGCTTTACTTCACTGAGAAGCTGGGGAATAAGTTCTGGAGTTGTGCTCATTCTAAGAACTCCTGAACTGACTCTGCAGTTCTCTGCAGCTTCTCCAATAAAGCAATCAGGGCTAAGCAGATCTCTCAGGCAAGCTTTGTTAGATAGAGAGATTAATGTAGAAAGGGTTTCCAGGTCAAGGCAATAAATTTGTGGAACTTCATATTCTTCTGGCTGATATTCTCCATCAACTGGTGTTCCTCCCAGTGACACAAATAGAACTAACAGATAAGGATCCAGAAGCAGGGGACAAAGCATATGTTGTTGTGGGTTTTTTTTGTCCAATATTTGGCACAATGGAAGAAGGGCCTCCTCCATAAAAAACGAGCCAAGATTTGTGGCAATGGATTATTCTCAAAACTATGCAAGTTCAAGGAAGACCATGTGCGTCTCGGGAAGTACTATCTGGAGTGCTTGAAGTTTTCTTGTTCATGCACCCAACCCATGTGATGCATGTAACACAGAGAGGTGGGCGATGGGAGTTCCTGTCGACTGGTCTCCAATGACAGGCGCCCTCAGTGCATCCGTACCAGGAAAGGCACAGGCGAAATTGACAATTAGTTCTCCCAAACGTCCAGAGTAAAGAACTTGTTTGTCCAGGGAACGTTGTCCTCTACTATAAACGAGTAAATGCAAGAGGCATGCGCTAAGTACAATGTGGATAAAACCACGTGTAAGAATTTTGTCGAGCATGCACCTGGAGTTTCTTGAAACAAAGGCTAAGAAGAGGGCGAAAGCAAGGTATGAGGTACCAGATATATGCTGGGCGAATGAAATGGCAGTCAACGCCTTCACGTGTAAACAGTTTCAAATCTACTTAAAACAGCAGGGACTGAGAGTCAGCGAGAGCAAGTAGGAGCTAATTGAAAGAGTTCTTGGCTACACATCGGAGAGTACTCAGCTGCAGGATGTCAACATGGCTTCATCTTCAGATACCAGTGAGTCGGAGACAGAATCAAGTCGGATTCTGAACCAGATGTATATGTGCAAAAGTGCTTTGAAATATTGTTCGTTCCAGATGAGAATATTATGCAAACCAACGATTGAAGTAATTTTAATTATTCGGGGAGGGGGTTGGATCTCATTTATCTCCGGTTTGAGGGGGATGTAATTTTTATTTCTATAGTAGGGGGTGAAGCCTTATTTTTAATCATATATTTCCCGTTTCTCAACCCCCCCTCCTGCTAATTATTGCACAGTCCCTTATAAAATAAATACAACTGTAACGCCATTACCGTGTTTGCATAGCCTGATGCAAACATGGGTAACAGCCAATCAGATCACAGAGATTTCTGAATGTATTCAGTATAAACATTATTATTATTATTTAGTTGACTTAGTTTTATTGTACAAGTAGTTATGTTATGTCCCCAATTAGCATGTATGAATAAAGTTCATTATTATAATAATAATAATTATTTATTATTATTATTATTATTATTATCATTATTATTATTATTATTATTATTATTATTATTATTATTATTATTATTATTATTATTATTATTATTATTATTATTATTATTATTATTATTATTATTATTATTCATTCATTCAGTTTTCACTAGTGACAATTCCAAGTGCAGGTACAGGTAGTTTAAACCCTGCCTTTGTTGGAAGTGACAACAAATTAGAAAATTATTCATATGCTGCCATGAACATTCAT